>CAXDIO010000168.1:5470000-5487500 GCA_963989345.1 Clangula hyemalis | reverse complement strand
AAAATCATTGGGAATCACGTAATGTCACTTATCGTCCTAAAAAAACCTCACCCAAGCCCATCCCCAGACGAACAGCAGCAGCGGGACCCACCTGGCGGCTCGCCGGACAGCGGGGGATGAGGAATAGACCATGCTGGGTGGGTGGCCGGGCTTCCTGTCCCCACCCTCCAGCTCCCCGGGGGCCATCGTCGGGCTGCGGGGAGGCCACGGTGTGCGCCTGAGGGTTTATGCGTTCATAAATACACCCATCGGCTCATCGCCCAAGTCGGTGCGACGGTCTGCAAAAGAAGCCTACCTAGCACGGCAAAGCAGAGCTGAGCAATGCAACGGCAAGCAGAGCGCTGCAACGGAAAGCAAAGCCCTGCTAGGGAAAGGAAAGAGGCAAAAGGAAAAGCAAAGCCAAGAAGGGCCGGGAAAAGCAAAATGAAGCAGGGCAAGAAACACCAAAGCAGAAG
This sequence comes from Clangula hyemalis, assembly GCA_963989345.1. Next base: position 5,487,045 of record CAXDIO010000168.1, on the reverse strand, counting down.
AGGTCCGGGAAAAGAAAAGCGGTGTCACGAATACAAAGTAAAGCAAAACAAAGCAAGGCAGGGCCAGCAAAAGCAAAACAAAGAAGGGCGAGAAAAAAAAAAAAAAAAAAAAAAAAAAAAAAAAAAAAAAAAGAAAAAACAAACAAACAAACAAACAAACAAACAAAAAAAAAACTAAGCTAAGGATTTCCTGGGCGGTGGGGGAAAGAAAAGCGGTGTCATGAATACAAAGTAGAGCAAAACAAAGCAAGGCAGGGCCAGCAAAAGCAAAACAAAGAAAGGCGAGAAAAACCAAAGCAAAAGAGGTCCAGGAAAAGAAAAGCGGTGTCTTGAATACAACATAAAGCAAAACAAAGCAAGGCAGGGCCAGCAAAAGCAAAACAAAGAAGGGCGAGAAAAACCAAAGCAAAGGAGGTCCAGGGAAAGAAAAGCGGTGTCATGAATACAAAGTAAAGCAAAACGAAACAAAGCAAGGCCAGGAAAAGCAAAGCATGGTCAGGAACAGAAAAAAACAAAGTAAAACAGGGCCAGGAAAAGCGAAGCAGTGCCATGAATACAAAGCAAAGCAAAACAACGCAGGGCCAGGGAAAGCAAAGCAAAGAAAAACGGTGCTGCCAAAACAAAACGCGTAGTTAACTTAGCGTCAGTCGAAATCGCACCCCCCACCCACCCCAGAGGAAAAGGGGCCCGTTGCTGGCCTACGGGGAGCTGGGCATTTGAGAAGGCCAGGGTGTGGCAGCGGCCCCCGGTTGCCTCTGGCCGCCTCTCGCTCTGACATCAGAGGCTCCTGCTCGGCCGCGAACGTCTCCCCACCTGTGCCACTCAGTTTGGCTGGCTGCCTGGCTGGTTTGCTTTAGCTGCTTATCATTACATAAATGATCAATAATAATAATAGTAATTATTATTATTATTATTATTATTATTATTATTATTATTATTATTATTATACACTACTAAAAAGTTATTAGAAATAAAAGTATTAAATAGTAATAGAAATAAATATCATTAAAACATAATAAAAATAGCAGTAGTAATAATAATAGTATTTTCCGTCTGTTTCCCCCTTTAGTTCTCAACCCCCACCCCTCCCCAGAGGAATAGCAACGGAGCCCACCTGGTGGCGCTCCGGACAACGGTGGGCAACAAAAGAGACCTGGCCCGGTAGCCAGGTCCCTGTCCCTGCCCGCCAGCTCCGAGGGGACAGCTGCCAGGCTGCGGGCCGGCTAACTTTTCTATGTGTTCATAAACAAGTTTTATGAACTTGTTTATGCATTCATAAAGACAGCAAAGCTAAGGAAAGGAGCACAAGGAAAAGCAAAGCGGTGCCAGGAAAGGGAAAGCCAAGGAAAGAAAGCAGTTTGAGGCAAAGCAAAGCACAGCGAGGCTAAGAAAGGTACAGAAGAGCAGAGAAGGTAAAGCAAAGCACTGACAGGAACACGAAGCAAAGAAATAAAAAATAAAGCATGACTGCACAAGTAAAAACATAGCAGGCCCAAGAAAGAAAAAGCAAAACAAAGCAGAGCAAAACAAAGGAAAGTAGCACAAGGAAAAACAAAGCATTGCCAGGAAAGAAACAGCAAAGCAATCTGAGGCAAAGCCGCGGCAAGAACAGCAGGGGAAAGGAGCTATGGGAAAGCAAAACTGTGCCAGGAAGAGCAAAGCAAAGCGGAGCAAGGCAAAACAAAGAGAAGCAAAGCAAACGTAACGAGCTGGCGGCCAGCCCTCCTTTGGGTTCCAAGTGCCTGTGGGGGGGGGGGGGGCGGGGGGAGACCGGAGGGCTCCATTTTGTGTACAGGTGGAAGCCAGGCTTGGACAGTGGCTGTACCCTGATCACCCTCTCCCCAGCCTCCTTCACAGCTCCTAGTCCACCGTGACAGTGGGCAAGAACCATGTCTTGCTTTAGCTGGTTATATATATATACACATAAATTTTGTTGTTGTTGTTGTTGTTGTTGTTGTGTATTTCTTCCACCGTAGTTGTGGGAATCATGTAGTTACTTATTGTTGTTGAGAACCTCACACAGACAACTAGCAGTGGGGCCCACCTGGCGGCTCGCCGCATGGCTGGGGCCACAAAATGGACCATGTCGGCTGGCCAGGCCTGCTGCCCCCACGTGCCAGTTCCGAGGGGACACTCGCTGGGCTTGCGGGGAGGCCAACGTGTGTGTCTGACGGTGTATGTGTTCATAAATATACCAATCGACTCAGCAGCAAAAACACTGAGACTGTCTCCAAAGGAAGCCTAGCACAGCACAGGAGAGGAGGGCAATGTGGACGAAAGCTGGGCAAAACAAGGAGAAGCCCTGCTAGGGAAAAGACAGCGGCATAAGGAAAAGCAGTGACAAGCAGGGCCTGGAAAAGCAAAGCACAGCTTGTAAAAACACATCAGATAGGTCCAAAAGGAAAACAAAACATGCAAGGAACATGAAAAATTAATAGAAATAAAATAAAATAATAAAAAAAAAATAACATAAAAAAATAAAAAAATAATAAAAGAAATAGGAAAACATGGCCCCATAAAGCACATGAAAGCATGGCCAGGGAAGGCAAAGCAGAGCAAAGGAAAGTAGCACAAGGAAAAGCAAAGTATAACCAGGAAAGACAAAGCAAACAAAGGAAAGCAAAGCAGTTTGAGGCAAGGCAAAGCACAGCAGGGGTTGGAAAAGCAATGCAGTGCCAGGTCTGTAAACCAAAGCTAAACCAAGGAAAGCATGGCCTGATAAAGCAAACGAAAGCATGGCCAGGGAAGGCAAAGCTGTGCAAGGCAAAGCAAAGCAAAGCAAAGCAAAGCAAAGCTAAGCAAAGGAAAGCATGGCCCCATAAAGCCAAACAAAGCAAGGCCAGGGAAGGCAAAGCACAGGAAGGCAAAGCAGAGCAAAGGAAAGTAGTACAAGGAAAAGCAAAGCAGTGCCAGGAAAGAAACAGCAAAGCTATCCGAGGCAAAGCCGCGGCAGGAATAGCAGGGGAAAGGAGCTATGGGAAAGCAAAACTGTGCCAGGAAGAGCAAAGCAAAGCGGAGCAAGGCAAAACAAAGAGAAGCAAAGCAAACGTAACGAGCTGGCGGCCAGCCCTCCTTTGGGTTCCAAGTGCCTGTGGGGGGGGGGGGAGACCGGAGGGCTCCATTTTGTGTACAGGTGGCAGCCAGGCTTGGACAGTGGCTGTACCCTGATCACCCTCTCCCCAGCCTCCTTCACAGCTCCTAGTCCACCGTGACAGTGGGCAAGAACCATGTCTTGCTTTAGCTGGTTATATATATATACACATAAATTTTGTTGTTGTTGTTGTTGTTGTTGTGTATTTCTTCCACCGTAGTTGTGGGAATCATGTAGTTACTTATTGTTGTTGAGAACCTCACACAGACAACTAGCAGTGGGGCCCACCTGGCGGCTCGCCGCATGGCTGGGGCCACAAAATGGACCATGTCGGCTGGCCAGGCCTGCTGCCCCCACGTGCCAGTTCCGAGGGGACAGTCGCTGGGCTTGCGGGGAGGCCAACGTGTGTGTCTGACGGTGTATGTGTTCATAAATATACCAATCGACTCAGCAGCAAAAACACTGAGACTGTCTCCAAAGGAAGCCTAGCGCAGCACAGGAGAGGAGGGCAATGTGGACGAAAGCTGGGCAAAACAAGGAGAAGCCCTGCTAGGGAAAAGACAGCGGCATAAGGAAAAGCAGTGACAAGCAGGGCCTGGAAAAGCAAAGCACGGCCTGTAAAAACACATCAGATAGGTCCAAAAGGAAAACAAAACATGCAATGAACATGAAAAGAAAAAAAAAGTAAAAATCATAGTAAAGAGATGCAAAGCATGGCCAGGGAAGGCAAAGCTGAGCAAAGGAAAGTAGCACAAGGAAAAGCAAAGCATAACCAGGAAAGACAAAGCAAACAAAGGAAAGCAAAGCAGTTTGAGGCAAGGCAAAGCACAGCAGGGGCTGGAAAAGCAATACAGTGCCAGGTCTGTAAACCAAAGCTAAACCAAAGAAAGCATGGCCTGATAAAGCAAACGAAAGCATGGCCAGGGAAGGCAAAGCTGTGCAAGGCAAAGCAAAGCAAAGCAAAGCAAAGCAAAGCTACGCAAAGGAAAGCATGGCCCCATAAAGCCAAACAAAGCAAGGCCAGGGAAGGCAAAGCACAGGAAGGCAAAGCAGAGCAAAGGAAAGTAGTACAAGGAAAAGCAAAGCAGTGCCAGGAAAGAGAAAGACAAAAATAATAATGAAAAATAAAAATAAAAACAAACCAACAATCAAAAACTAAATAAAACCACAACAAAGTGAAACAGTTCGAGCTAAGGCAAATCAGAGCAGGGTTAAGAAAAGCTAAGCAGAGCAGAGAAGGAAAAGCAAAGCAATGCAAGGAATGCAAAGCGAAGCAAAGCAAAGGAAAGCATGGCCTGAAAATGGAAATGAAAGCAGGAGCAGGTGAGGCAAAACAAAGCAAGGCAAAGATAAAAACAAAACAAAAAAAAAAAAAAAAAAAAAGGAAAGCATGGCCCCATAAAGCAAAACAAAGCAGGGCCAGGGAAGGCAAAGCAGAGGAAAGGGAAGTAGCACATGGAAAAGCAAAGCAGTGCCAGGAATACAAAGCAAAGCAAAGCAAAGGAAAGCATGGCCTGAAAATGGAAATGAAAGCAGGAGTAGGTGAGGCAAAACAGAGCAAGGCAAAGATAAACAAAGAAAGCATGGCCCCATAAAGCAAAACAAAGCAGGGCCAGGGAAGGCAAAGCTGAGCAAAGGAAAGTAGCACATGGAAAAGCCAAGCATAACCAGGAAAGGCAGAGCAAACAAAAGGAAGCAACGCAGTTTGAGGCAAGGCAAAGCACAGCAGGGGTAGGAAAGGCAGAGCAGTGCCAGGTCTGTAAACCAAAGCTAAACCAAGGAAAGCATAGCCAGGGAAGGGAAAGCTGAGCAAGTCAAAGCAGAGCGAGGGAACGTAGCACAAGGAAAAGCAAAGCATTGCCAGGAAAGAAACAGCAAAGCAATCTGAGGCAAAGCCGCGGCAAGAACAGCAGGGGAAAGGAGCTATGGGAAAGCAAAACTGTGCCAGGAAGAGCAAAGCAAAGCGGAGCAAGGCAAAACAAAGAGAAGCAAAGCAAACGTAACGAGCTGGCGGCCAGCCCTCCTTTGGGTTCCAAGTGCCTGTGGGGGGGGGGGGGGGGGCGGGGGGAGACCGGAGGGCTCCATTTTGTGTACAGGTGGCAGCCAGGCTTGGACAGTGGCTGTACCCTGATCACCCTCTCCCCAGCCTCCTTCACAGCTCCTAGTCCACCGTGACAGTGGGCAAGAACCATGTCTTGCTTTAGCTGGTTATATATATATACACATAAATTTTGTTGTTGTTGTTGTTGTTGTTGTTGTGTATTTCTTCCACCGTAGTTGTGGGAATCATGTAGTTACTTATTGTTGTTGAGAACCTCACACAGACAACTAGCAGTGGGGCCCACCTGGCGGCTCGCCGCATGGCTGGGGCCACAAAATGGACCATGTCGGCTGGCCAGGCCTGCTGCCCCCACGTGCCAGTTCCGAGGGGACAGTCGCTGGGCTTGCGGGGAGGCCAACGTGTGTGTCTGACGGTGTATGTGTTCATAAATATACCAATCGACTCAGCAGCAAAAACACTGAGACTGTCTCCAAAGGAAGCCTAGCGCAGCACAGGAGAGGAGGGCAATGTGGACGAAAGCTGGGCAAAACAAGGAGAAGCCCTGCTAGGGAAAAGACAGCGGCATAAGGAAAAGCAGTGACAAGCAGGGCCTGGAAAAGCAAAGCACGGCCTGTAAAAACACATCAGATAGGTCCAAAAGGAAAACAAAACATGCAATGAACATGAAAAGAAAAAAAAAGTAAAAATCATAGTAAAGAGATGCAAAGCATGGCCAGGGAAGGCAAAGCTGAGCAAAGGAAAGTAGCACAAGGAAAAGCAAAGCATAACCAGGAAAGACAAAGCAAACAAAGGAAAGCAAAGCAGTTTGAGGCAAGGCAAAGCACAGCAGGGGCTGGAAAAGCAATACAGTGCCAGGTCTGTAAACCAAAGCTAAACCAAAGAAAGCATGGCCTGATAAAGCAAACGAAAGCATGGCCAGGGAAGGCAAAGCTGTGCAAGGCAAAGCAAAGCAAAGCAAAGCAAAGCAAAGCTACGCAAAGGAAAGCATGGCCCCATAAAGCCAAACAAAGCAAGGCCAGGGAAGGCAAAGCACAGGAAGGCAAAGCAGAGCAAAGGAAAGTAGTACAAGGAAAAGCAAAGCAGTGCCAGGAAAGAGAAAGACAAAAATAATAATGAAAAAAAAAAATAAAAACAAACCAACAATCAAAAACTAAATAAAACCACAACAAAGTGAAACAGTTCGAGCTAAGGCAAATCAGAGCAGGGTTAAGAAAAGCTAAGCAGAGCAGAGAAGGAAAAGCAAAGCAATGCAAGGAATGCAAAGCGAAGCAAAGCAAAGGAAAGCATGGCCTGAAAATGGAAATGAAAGCAGGAGCAGGTGAGGCAAAACAAAGCAAGGCAAAGATAAAAACAAAACAAAAAAAAAAAAAAAAAAAAGGAAAGCATGGCCCCATAAAGCAAAACAAAGCAGGGCCAGGGAAGGCAAAGCAGAGGAAAGGGAAGTAGCACATGGAAAAGCAAAGCAGTGCCAGGAATACAAAGCAAAGCAAAGCAAAGGAAAGCATGGCCTGAAAATGGAAATGAAAGCAGGAGTAGGTGAGGCAAAACAGAGCAAGGCAAAGATAAACAAAGAAAGCATGGCCCCATAAAGCAAAACAAAGCAGGGCCAGGGAAGGCAAAGCTGAGCAAAGGAAAGTAGCACATGGAAAAGCCAAGCATAACCAGGAAAGGCAGAGCAAACAAAAGGAAGCAACGCAGTTTGAGGCAAGGCAAAGCACAGCAGGGGTAGGAAAGGCAGAGCAGTGCCAGGTCTGTAAACCAAAGCTAAACCAAGGAAAGCATAGCCAGGGAAGGGAAAGCTGAGCAAGTCAAAGCAGAGCGAGGGAACGTAGCACAAGGAAAAGCAAAGCATTGCCAGGAAAGAAACAGCAAAGCAATCTGAGGCAAAGCCGCGGCAAGAACAGCAGGGGAAAGGAGCTATGGGAAAGCAAAACTGTGCCAGGAAGAGCAAAGCAAAGCGGAGCAAGGCAAAACAAAGAGAAGCAAAGCAAACGTAACGAGCTGGCGGCCAGCCCTCCTTTGGGTTCCAAGTGCCTGTGGGGGGGGGGGGGGGGGGGGAGACCGGAGGGCTCCATTTTGTGTACAGGTGGCAGCCAGGCTTGGACAGTGGCTGTACCCTGATCACCCTCTCCCCAGCCTCCTTCACAGCTCCTAGTCCACCGTGACAGTGGGCAAGAACCATGTCTTGCTTTAGCTGGTTATATATATATACACATAAATTTTGTTGTTGTTGTTGTTGTTGTTGTTGTGTATTTCTTCCACCGTAGTTGTGGGAATCATGTAGTTACTTATTGTTGTTGAGAACCTCACACAGACAACTAGCAGTGGGGCCCACCTGGCGGCTCGCCGCATGGCTGGGGCCACAAAATGGACCATGTCGGCTGGCCAGGCCTGCTGCCCCCACGTGCCAGTTCCGAGGGGACACTCGCTGGGCTTGCGGGGAGGCCAACGTGTGTGTCTGACGGTGTATGTGTTCATAAATATACCAATCGACTCAGCAGCAAAAACACTGAGACTGTCTCCAAAGGAAGCCTAGCGCAGCACAGGAGAGGAGGGCAATGTGGACGAAAGCTGGGCAAAACAAGGAGAAGCCCTGCTAGGGAAAAGACAGTGGCATAAGGAAAAGCAGTGACAAGCAGGGCCTGGAAAAGCAAAGCACGGCCTGTAAAAACACGTCAGATAGGTCCAAAAGGAAAACAAAACATGCAATGAACATGAAAAGAAAAAAAAAAGTAAAAATCATAGTAAAGAGATGCAAAGCATGGCCAGGGAAGGCAAAGCTGAGCAAAGGAAAGTAGCACAAGGAAAAGCAAAGCATAACCAGGAAAGACAAAGCAAACAAAGGAAAGCAAAGCAGTTTGAGGCAAGGCAAAGCACAGCAGGGGCTGGAAAAGCAATACAGTGCCAGGTCTGTAAACCAAAGCTAAACCAAAGAAAGCATGGCCTGATAAAGCAAACGAAAGCATGGCCAGGGAAGGCAAAGCTGTGCAAGGCAAAGCAAAGCAAAGCAAAGCAAAGCAAAGCTACGCAAAGGAAAGCATGGCCCCATAAAGCCAAACAAAGCAAGGCCAGGGAAGGCAAAGCACAGGAAGGCAAAGCAGAGCAAAGGAAAGTAGTACAAGGAAAAGCAAAGCAGTGCCAGGAAAGAGAAAGACAAAAATAATAATGAAAAAAAAAAAATAAAAACAAACCAACAATCAAAAACTAAATAAAACCACAACAAAGTGAAACAGTTCGAGCTAAGGCAAATCAGAGCAGGGTTAAGAAAAGCTAAGCAGAGCAGAGAAGGAAAAGCAAAGCAATGCAAGGAATGCAAAGCGAAGCAAAGCAAAGGAAAGCATGGCCTGAAAATGGAAATGAAAGCAGGAGCAGGTGAGGCAAAACAAAGCAAGGCAAAGATAAAAACAAAACAAAAAAAAAAAAAAAAAAAAGGAAAGCATGGCCCCATAAAGCAAAACAAAGCAGGGCCAGGGAAGGCAAAGCAGAGGAAAGGGAAGTAGCACATGGAAAAGCAAAGCAGTGCCAGGAATACAAAGCAAAGCAAAGCAAAGGAAAGCATGGCCTGAAAATGGAAATGAAAGCAGGAGTAGGTGAGGCAAAACAGAGCAAGGCAAAGATAAACAAAGAAAGCATGGCCCCATAAAGCCAAACAAAGCAAGGCCAGGGAAGGCAAAGCACAGGAAGGCAAAGCAGAGCAAAGGAAAGTAGTACAAGGAAAAGCAAAGCAGTGCCAGGAAAGAGAAAGACAAAAATAATAATGAAAAAAAAAAATAAAAACAAACCAACAATCAAAAACTAAATAAAACCACAACAAAGTGAAACAGTTCGAGCTAAGGCAAATCAGAGCAGGGTTAAGAAAAGCTAAGCAGAGCAGAGAAGGAAAAGCAAAGCAATGCCAGGAATGCAAAGCAAAGCAAAGCAAAGGAAAGCATGGCCTGAAAATGGAAATGAAAGCAGGAGCAGGTGAGGCAAAACAAAGCAAGGCAAAGATAAAAACAAAACAAAAGAAAAAAAAAAAAAAAGGAAAGCATGGCCCCATAAAGCAAAACAAAGCAGGGCCAGGGAAGGCAAAGCTGAGCAAAGGAAAGTAGCACCAGGAAAAGCAAAGCATAACCAGGAAAGGCAGAGCAAACAAAGGAAAGCAAAGCAGTTTGAGGCGAGGCAAAGCACAGCAGGGGTTGGAAAAGCAATGCAGTGCCAGGTCTGTAAACCAAAGCTAAACCAAGGAAAGCATGGCCTGATAAAGCAAACGAAAGCATGGCCAGGGAAGGCAAAGCTGTGCAAAGCAAAGCAAAGCAAAGCAAAGCAAAGCAAAGCAAAGCAAAGCAAAGCTAAGCAAAGGAAAGCATGGCCCCATAAAGCCAAACAAAGCAAGGCCAGGGAAGGCAAAGCACAGGAAGGCAAAGCAGAGCAAAGGAAAGTAGTACAAGGAAAAGCAAAGCAGTGCCAGGAAAGAAACAGCAAAGCTATCCGAGGCAAAGCCGCGGCAGGAATAGCAGGGGAAAGGAGCTATGGGAAAGCAAAACTGTGCCAGGAAGAGCAAAGCAAAGCGGAGCAAGGCAAAACAAAGAGAAGCAAAGCAAACGTAACGAGCTGGCGGCCAGCCCTCCTTTGGGTTCCAAGTGCCTGTGGGGGGGGGGGGGGGGGAGACCGGAGGGCTCCATTTTGTGTACAGGTGGCAGCCAGGCTTGGACAGTGGCTGTACCCTGATCGCCCTCTCCCCAGCCTCCTTCACGTGTCCTAGTCCACCGTGACAGTGGGCAAGAACCATGTCTTGCTTTAGCTGGTTATATATATCTCTATCTATTTTGTTGTTGTGTATTTCTTCCACCGTAGTTGTGGGAATCATGTAGTTACTTATTGTTGTTGAGAACCTCACACAGACAACTAGCAGTGGGGCCCACCTGGCGGCTCGCCGCATGGCTGGGGCCACAAAATGGACCATGTCGGCTGGCCAGGCCTGCTGCCCCCACGTGCCAGTTCCGAGGGGACAGTCGCTGGGCTTGCGGGGAGGCCAACGTGTGTGTCTGACGGTGTATGTGTTCATAAATATACCAATCGACTCAGCAGCAAAAACACTGAGACTGTCTCCAAAGGAAGCCTAGCGCAGCACAGGAGAGGAGGGCAATGTGGACGAAAGCTGGGCAAAACAAGGAGAAGCCCTGCTAGGGAAAAGACAGCGGCATAAGGAAAAGCAGTGACAAGCAGGGCCTGGAAAAGCAAAGCACGGCCTGTAAAAACACATCAGATAGGTCCAAAAGGAAAACAAAACATGCAATGAACATGAAAAGAAAAAAAAAAGTAAAAATCATAGTAAAGAGATGCAAAGCATGGCCAGGGAAGGCAAAGCTGAGCAAAGGAAAGTAGCACAAGGAAAAGCAAAGCATAACCAGGAAAGACAAAGCAAACAAAGGAAAGCAAAGCAGTTTGAGGCAAGGCAAAGCACAGCAGGGGCTGGAAAAGCAATACAGTGCCAGGTCTGTAAACCAAAGCTAAACCAAAGAAAGCATGGCCTGATAAAGCAAACGAAAGCATGGCCAGGGAAGGCAAAGCTGTGCAAGGCAAAGCAAAGCAAAGCAAAGCAAAGCAAAGCTACGCAAAGGAAAGCATGGCCCCATAAAGCCAAACAAAGCAAGGCCAGGGAAGGCAAAGCACAGGAAGGCAAAGCAGAGCAAAGGAAAGTAGTACAAGGAAAAGCAAAGCAGTGCCAGGAAAGAGAAAGACAAAAATAATAATGAAAAAAAAAAATAAAAACAAACCAACAATCAAAAACTAAATAAAACCACAACAAAGTGAAACAGTTCGAGCTAAGGCAAATCAGAGCAGGGTTAAGAAAAGCTAAGCAGAGCAGAGAAGGAAAAGCAAAGCAATGCCAGGAATGCAAAGCAAAGCAAAGCAAAGGAAAGCATGGCCTGAAAATGGAAATGAAAGCAGGAGCAGGTGAGGCAAAACAAAGCAAGGCAAAGATAAAAACAAAACAAAAGAAAAAAAAAAAAAAAGGAAAGCATGGCCCCATAAAGCAAAACAAAGCAGGGCCAGGGAAGGCAAAGCTGAGCAAAGGAAAGTAGCACCAGGAAAAGCAAAGCATAACCAGGAAAGGCAGAGCAAACAAAGGAAAGCAAAGCAGTTTGAGGCGAGGCAAAGCACAGCAGGGGTTGGAAAAGCAATGCAGTGCCAGGTCTGTAAACCAAAGCTAAACCAAGGAAAGCATGGCCTGATAAAGCAAACGAAAGCATGGCCAGGGAAGGCAAAGCTGTGCAAAGCAAAGCAAAGCAAAGCAAAGCAAAGCAAAGCAAAGCAAAGCTAAGCAAAGGAAAGCATGGCCCCATAAAGCCAAACAAAGCAAGGCCAGGGAAGGCAAAGCACAGGAAGGCAAAGCAGAGCAAAGGAAAGTAGTACAAGGAAAAGCAAAGCAGTGCCAGGAAAGAAACAGCAAAGCTATCCGAGGCAAAGCCGCGGCAGGAATAGCAGGGGAAAGGAGCTATGGGAAAGCAAAACTGTGCCAGGAAGAGCAAAGCAAAGCGGAGCAAGGCAAAACAAAGAGAAGCAAAGCAAACGTAACGAGCTGGCGGCCAGCCCTCCTTTGGGTTCCAAGTGCCTGTGGGGGGGGGGGGGGGGGGGCGGGGGGAGACCGGAGGGCTCCATTTTGTGTACAGGTGGCAGCCAGGCTTGGACAGTGGCTGTACCCTGATCACCCTCTCCCCAGCCTCCTTCACAGCTCCTAGTCCACCGTGACAGTGGGCAAGAACCATGTCTTGCTTTAGCTGGTTATATATATATACACATAAATTTTGTTGTTGTTGTTGTTGTTGTTGTTGTGTATTTCTTCCACCGTAGTTGTGGGAATCATGTAGTTACTTATTGTTGTTGAGAACCTCACACAGACAACTAGCAGTGGGGCCCACCTGGCGGCTCGCCGCATGGCTGGGGCCACAAAATGGACCATGTCGGCTGGCCAGGCCTGCTGCCCCCACGTGCCAGTTCCGAGGGGACAGTCGCTGGGCTTGCGGGGAGGCCAACGTGTGTGTCTGACGGTGTATGTGTTCATAAATATACCAATCGACTCAGCAGCAAAAACACTGAGACTGTCTCCAAAGGAAGCCTAGCGCAGCACAGGAGAGGAGGGCAATGTGGACGAAAGCTGGGCAAAACAAGGAGAAGCCCTGCTAGGGAAAAGACAGCGGCATAAGGAAAAGCAGTGACAAGCAGGGCCTGGAAAAGCAAAGCACGGCCTGTAAAAACACATCAGATAGGTCCAAAAGGAAAACAAAACATGCAATGAACATGAAAAGAAAAAAAAAGTAAAAATCATAGTAAAGAGATGCAAAGCATGGCCAGGGAAGGCAAAGCTGAGCAAAGGAAAGTAGCACAAGGAAAAGCAAAGCATAACCAGGAAAGACAAAGCAAACAAAGGAAAGCAAAGCAGTTTGAGGCAAGGCAAAGCACAGCAGGGGCTGGAAAAGCAATACAGTGCCAGGTCTGTAAACCAAAGCTAAACCAAAGAAAGCATGGCCTGATAAAGCAAACGAAAGCATGGCCAGGGAAGGCAAAGCTGTGCAAGGCAAAGCAAAGCAAAGCAAAGCAAAGCAAAGCTACGCAAAGGAAAGCATGGCCCCATAAAGCCAAACAAAGCAAGGCCAGGGAAGGCAAAGCACAGGAAGGCAAAGCAGAGCAAAGGAAAGTAGTACAAGGAAAAGCAAAGCAGTGCCAGGAAAGAGAAAGACAAAAATAATAATGAAAAATAAAAATAAAAACAAACCAACAATCAAAAACTAAATAAAACCACAACAAAGTGAAACAGTTCGAGCTAAGGCAAATCAGAGCAGGGTTAAGAAAAGCTAAGCAGAGCAGAGAAGGAAAAGCAAAGCAATGCAAGGAATGCAAAGCGAAGCAAAGCAAAGGAAAGCATGGCCTGAAAATGGAAATGAAAGCAGGAGCAGGTGAGGCAAAACAAAGCAAGGCAAAGATAAAAACAAAACAAAAAAAAAAAAAAAAAAAAGGAAAGCATGGCCCCATAAAGCAAAACAAAGCAGGGCCAGGGAAGGCAAAGCAGAGGAAAGGGAAGTAGCACATGGAAAAGCAAAGCAGTGCCAGGAATACAAAGCAAAGCAAAGCAAAGGAAAGCATGGCCTGAAAATGGAAATGAAAGCAGGAGTAGGTGAGGCAAAACAGAGCAAGGCAAAGATAAACAAAGAAAGCATGGCCCCATAAAGCAAAACAAAGCAGGGCCAGGGAAGGCAAAGCTGAGCAAAGGAAAGTAGCACATGGAAAAGCCAAGCATAACCAGGAAAGGCAGAGCAAACAAAAGGAAGCAACGCAGTTTGAGGCAAGGCAAAGCACAGCAGGGGTAGGAAAGGCAGAGCAGTGCCAGGTCTGTAAACCAAAGCTAAACCAAGGAAAGCATAGCCAGGGAAGGGAAAGCTGAGCAAGTCAAAGCAGAGCGAGGGAACGTAGCACAAGGAAAAGCAAAGCATTGCCAGGAAAGAAACAGCAAAGCAATCTGAGGCAAAGCCGCGGCAAGAACAGCAGGGGAAAGGAGCTATGGGAAAGCAAAACTGTGCCAGGAAGAGCAAAGCAAAGCGGAGCAAGGCAAAACAAAGAGAAGCAAAGCAAACGTAACGAGCTGGCGGCCAGCCCTCCTTTGGGTTCCAAGTGCCTGTGGGGGGGGGGGGGGGGGCGGGGGGAGACCGGAGGGCTCCATTTTGTGTACAGGTGGCAGCCAGGCTTGGACAGTGGCTGTACCCTGATCACCCTCTCCCCAGCCTCCTTCACAGCTCCTAGTCCACCGTGACAGTGGGCAAGAACCATGTCTTGCTTTAGCTGGTTATATATATATACACATAAATTTTGTTGTTGTTGTTGTTGTTGTTGTTGTGTATTTCTTCCACCGTAGTTGTGGGAATCATGTAGTTACTTATTGTTGTTGAGAACCTCACACAGACAACTAGCAGTGGGGCCCACCTGGCGGCTCGCCGCATGGCTGGGGCCACAAAATGGACCATGTCGGCTGGCCAGGCCTGCTGCCCCCACGTGCCAGTTCCGAGGGGACACTCGCTGGGCTTGCGGGGAGGCCAACGTGTGTGTCTGACGGTGTATGTGTTCATAAATATACCAATCGACTCAGCAGCAAAAACACTGAGACTGTCTCCAAAGGAAGCCTAGCGCAGCACAGGAGAGGAGGGCAATGTGGACGAAAGCTGGGCAAGACAAGGAGAAGCCCTGCTAGGGAAAAGACAGCGGCATTAGGAAAAGCAGTGACAAGCAGGGCCTGGAAAAGCAAAGCACGGCCTGTAAAAACACATCAGATAGGTCCAAAAAGAAAACAAAACATGCAATGAACATGAAAAGAAAAAAAAAAAAAAAAAAAAAAAAGTAAAAATCATAGTAAAGAGATGCAAAGCATGGCCAGGAAAGGCAAAGCATGGCAAGGCAAAGCATAGCAAGGCAAAGCAAAGCAAGGCAAAGCAAAGCAGAGCAAAGCAAAGCTAAGCAAAGGAAAGCATGGCCCCATAAAGCAAAACAAAGCAGGGCCAGGGAAGGCAAAGCTGAGCAAAGGAAAGTAGCACCAGGAAAAGCAAAGCATAACCAGGAAAGGCAGAGCAAACAAAGGAAAGCAAAGCAGTTTGAGGCGAGGCAAAGCACAGCAGGGGTTGGAAAAGCAATGCAGTGCCAGGTCTGTAAACCAAAGCTAAACCAAGGAAAGCATGGCCTGATAAAGCAAACGAAAGCATGGCCAGGGAAGGCAAAGCTGTGCAAAGCAAAGCAAAGCAAAGCAAAGCAAAGCAAAGCAAAGCAAAGCTAAGCAAAGGAAAGCATGGCCCCATAAAGCCAAACAAAGCAAGGCCAGGGAAGGCAAAGCACAGGAAGGCAAAGCAGAGCAAAGGAAAGTAGTACAAGGAAAAGCAAAGCAGTGCCAGGAAAGAAACAGCAAAGCTATCTGAGGCAAAACCGTGGCAAGAACAGCAGGGGAAAGGAGCTATGGGAAAGCAAAGCTGTGCCAGGAAGAGCAAAGCAAAGCGGAGCAAGGCAAAACAAAGAGAAGCAAAGCAAACGTAACGAGCTGGCGGCCAGCCCTCCTTTGGGTTCCAAGTGCCTGTGGGGGGGGGGAGACCGGAGGGCTCCATTTTGTGTACAGGTGGCAGCCAGGCTTGGACAGTGGCTGTACCCTGATCGCCCTCTCCCCAGCCTCCTTCACGTGTCCTAGTCCACCGTGACAGTGGGCAAGAACCATGCCTTGCTTTAGCTGTTTATTTCTTTATTGTTGCCTTTCTTCCACCGTAGTTGTGGGAATCATGTATTTACTTATCGTCGTTCAAACCCTCACCGTACACCATCCCCAGACGAATAGCTGTGGGGCCCACCTGGCGGCTCGCCACACAGCTGGGGCCACAGAAAAGACCATGCTGGGTGTCCAGGCCTGCTGCCCCCACGTGGCAGTTCCGAGGGGACAGTCGCTGGGCTTGCGGGGAGGCCAAGTTCTGTGTCTGATGGTTTATGCGTTCATAATGATACCAATCGACTCAGCATCGAAATCAGTGGGACAGTCTCCAAAAGAAGCCTAGCACAGCGCAGGAGAGCAGAGCGATGCGGATGAAAGCTGAGCAAGACAAGGCAGAGCCCTGCTAGGGAAAGGACGGCGGTGTTGGTTCCCGGCCGGCAGGTGTTCCCCGCCTCGGTGCGCCGCGGGCGCCTTGTATAAACGCTGCGGACAGCAGACGTCGGGTCTTCCTGCGGCCGCCAGGTCTACCCGGCCGCGGTCGCCATGTTTGCTTAGCCGGCGGCGACCTGTAGGGGTCGCTGCAGGTCCGGCCGTGAGAACGGCGTCGGGGTCTGCCCGGCAGCGACGGGCGCGCGCGCGCGCGCGCGTTTGCGAAGGCGCACGTCCGTCGGTCGGTCGAGCGGTTCCCGAGCGGGTCCGATCGCGCGGAAAGCGTGGGAAATTCCCGGAAAGGTCCGAAAAGTGCCGAAAAGGTCCGAAAAGTGCCGGAAGGGCCCGTTGGAAAAGCGAAGGAAGGCGGGCCGGCGGTGTTGGTTCCCGGCCGGCGGGTCTCCCCGGGTCCTCCTGCGGTTGCCAGGTCTACCGTGTGCCCGCCGTTGCCGCCGCGTCTCCCCGTGTCCTCCTGCGGCCGCCTGGTCTCCCCGTGTCCTCCTGCGGCCGCCAGGTGTCCTAGTGCCCTCCTGCGGCCGCCAGGTCTACCGTATCCCCCCGTCGCCTCGTCTCCCGGTCGTCCCGCGGCCGCCTGGTGTCCCCGTGTCCTCCCGCGGCCGCCTGGTGTGCCCGCGTCCTTCCGCGGCCGCCTGGTGTCTCCCTAGCTTCCTGCGGCCGCCAGGTCTACCCGGCCGCGGTCGCCATGTTTGCTTAGCCGGCGGCGACCTGTAGGGGTCGCTGCAGGTCCGGCCGCGAGAACGGCGTTGGGGTCTGCCCGGCAGCGACGGGCGCGCGCGCGCGCGCGCGTTCGCGAAGGCGCGCGTCCGTCGGTCGGTCGAGCGGTTCCCGAGCGGGTCCGATCGCGCGGAAAGCGTGGGAAATTCCCGGAAAAGTCCGAAAAGTGCCGAAAAGGTCCGAAAAGTGCCGGAAGGGCCCGTTGGAAAAGCGAAGGAAGGCGGGCCGGCGGTGTTGGTTCCCGGCCGGCGGGTCTCCCCGGGTCCTCCTGCGGTTGCCAGGTCTACCGTGCGTCCCTGATGCCGCCGCGTCTCCCCGTGTCCTGATGAGGGCGTCAGGTCTACCCGTGCGGAGGAGGTGGCCGACGGTCGGGCAGAGGGAACGGCGGCCAGGTCTACCGTGGCTCCGACGGGACTCGGACGCCCGCCGTGGGGCTGGCGGTGGACTAGCAGCTCGTGCCACGGCTCGGAAGGTGTGGTAGGCGTCGCTGTTTCTCTGTGCCTCCAGTT
>CAXDIO010000168.1:2305000-2320000 GCA_963989345.1 Clangula hyemalis | reverse complement strand
ATACATCATCACATAATCATGACAGCATTATCACTGCATCATCACTGCATCGTCACAGCATCATCGCATCGTCATCACTGCATCACCACAGCATAAAGACTGCATCACCACTGCATCATCACAATATCATCACAGCATTATCTCAGCATGATCACTGCATCATCACAGCATCATCGCTGCATTATCACTACATCATCACTGTATCATCACAGCATCATCTCAGCATCATCACAGCATCATTACTGCTTACTCAATGCATCATCACAGCATCATCAGAGTATCATCACTGCATCATCGCTGCATCATCCCTGCATCATCACAGCATCATCACTGCATCATCACAGCATCATCACAGCATCATCACTGCATCATCACAGCATCATCACAGCATCATCACTGCATCATCACTGCAGAATCACTGCATACTGACATCATCATCACTGCAACAGCACATCATCAATGCATCATAGATGCATAATCACTGCATCATGACAGCATCATCACAGTATCATCACTGCATCATCACATCATCATCATAGCATACTATCTGCATATTCACAGAGTCATCACTGCATCATCAAAATATCATCACAGGGTCATCACAGCCTCATAACTGCATCATCACTGCATCATCACTGCATCATCACATCATCATCACAGCATCATCGCAGCATCATAACAGCATCATCACTGCATCATCACATCATCATCACAGCATCGTCACAACATCATCACAACATCATTACAACATCATCACAGCATCATCACTGCATCACATCATAATCACAACATCATCAAAGTGTCATCACAAAATCATCACAGCGTCATCACTGCATCATCAGTGCACAATCACTGCATCATCACTGCATCATCACAACATCATCACTGCGTTATCACAGCATCATCACTGCATGACAGCATCATGACTGTGTAATCATTGCATCATCACTGCATAATAACTGCATCATCACAGCATCATACCAGCATCATCACAGCATCAATACTGTTTAATCACTGCATCATCACATCATCATCACTGCATTAACACTGCATCATCACAGCATCATCACAGCATCAGGACAGGGTTATCACAGCATCATCACAGCCTCATCACTGCGTCATCACAGCGTCATCACAGCATCATCACTGCGTCATCACAGCGTCATCACAACGTAATCACCGCATCATCACAGCATTGTATAAGCATCATTATAGTGTCATCAAAGCATCATCACTGCGTCATCAAATTGTCATCACTGCATCATCACAGCATCATCGCATCATCATCACAGCATCATCACAGCTTCATCACAGCATCATCACAGCATCATCACAGCATCATCACATCGTCATCAAAGAGTCATCATAGCTTCATCACAGCATCATCACTGCATGATCCCTGCATCATCACAGCATCATCACTGCGTCATCACAGCATCATCACTGCGTCATCACAGCGTCATCACAGTGTAATCACAGCATCATCACAGCATCGTCTAAGCATCGTAATAGTGACATTACAGCATCCTCACTGCGTCATCACAGCATCATCACAGTATCATCACTGCGTCATCACAGCATCATCATTGCATCATCACAGCATCATCTCAGCATCATCACAGCATCACTACTGCAGAATCACTGCATCATCACATCATCATCACTGCATCACATCATCATTACATCATTATCACAGTATCATCACATTGTCATCACAGCATCATCACAACGTCATCACAGCATAATCACTGCATCATCACATCATCATCACAACATCATCACAGTGTCATCGCAGCATCATCACTGCATGATCACTGCATCATCACAGCATCATGACCACGTCATCACAACATCACGACAGCGTCATCACAGCATCATCACTGCATAATCACTGCATCATCAATGCATCATCATGACAGCATCATTGCAGAATCATCACTGCGTCATCACACCATCATCACTGCATCATCACAGCATCATCACAGCATCACCACTGCGTCATCAGAGCATCATCACAGCATCATCACTGCATCATCACAGCATCATTACTGAAGAATCACTGCATCATCACTTCATCATCACAGCATCATCACATCATCATTAATACATCATCACATAATCATGACAGCATTATCACTGCATCATCACTGCATCGTCACAGCATCATCGCATCGTCATCACTGCATCACCACAGCATAAAGACTGCATCACCACCAAATCAGAATTCAGGAACCATAGCCATCCCAGACGAGCCCCCAAATTGTTATAAATGGCTCAGTCTTCAAAATAGGATTAAGTAAAAAAATAGGATTTATTAAAAGAATAAAGGTAAGCAAACAGCGCTGGGTGCACCGGGAGTCTCCGCTCCACCAGGACACACACCAGCCACATCAAGTAGCTGATTTTTATACTCCTACACTAACACATGTTCATTACTACTTCTAAAAAAAAAAGGTTATTATAATTAGCTTCCGGGGTCCAGTCCCTCCTACTGGAGCATGCGCATCAGTCTCCGGTGGTCCCTCTGGGGGTCTCTAGGGGTCTTTCATGCTGAAGGCTCGTAGTCTTCCTCTCCAAGTTTTTTTCTTGTCCTTCCCCTTTGTACTCCTTTGGCACCGTGTCAAGTTTATACAGCATCCCCTGCAGGTCTTGTCTCCTAGCCGTCCTTCAGCTTCCTTTTTTTCCTCTTCTTAATCTCTTGGACACCTGGCCAGATATCAGAGGCCTGCATAGTATTCCATAACAGACACTAGTTGTTATCAGTTATTCTGAGGCTCCCAGACATCAAAGACTTCATACAAACACAAATAGCTTTCTTATTGACACTTCACAAGTAATTAAAACATTCCTCACCAGCCATTCACAGGGACAGCCACACCTATAGCCGCGTTAAGTTAATTTCGAAGAAGACAAAGCAACAGAAAAAAAGGCTGTAACTGTTAGAAATAGAAATCCGGAATAACAAAAGCAAACGAGCTCAAGAATTTGAGGAGTATTTTCTGAAGACTTGATAAATTGACTAGAATGAGGGGGAGACTGGGACACACTGCATCTGTGGTTCAGGAATCTGGCTGCCATTGCAGGGCCCCGAAGCAGACAGAAGCAGACAGGACTGTTCTTTATGGACAAGAATTGTTAAAATATTCCTCACATCTTCTTCATAGCAGCAGAGTATTATAACCTTACTATCATGGCCTACGACCGCTACGTTGCCATCTGCAAGCCCCTGCACTACGGGAGCCTCCTGGGCAGCAGAGCTTGTGCCCAGATGGCAGCAGCTGCCTGGGGCAGTGGCTTTCTGTACAGAATCCTGCACACAGCCAACACATTTTCCCTGCCCCTCTGCCAAGGCAATGCTGTGGACCAGTTCTTCTGTGAAATCCCCCACATCCTCAAGCTCTCCTGCTCAGATGCCTACCTCCGGGAAGTCGGGGCACTTGTATTTAGTGTTTCTTTAGCCTTTGGTTGTTTTGTTTTCATTGTGGTGTCCTATGTGCAGATCTTCAGGGCAGTGCTGAGGATGCCCTCTGAGCAGGGCCGGCACAAAGCCTTCTCCACGTGCCTCCCTCACCTGGCCGTGGTCTCCCTTTTTGTCAGCACTGCCGTGTTTACCTACCTGAAGCCCAACTCAATCTCTTCCCCATCCCTAGATCTGGTGGTGTCATTTCTGTACTCGGTGGTTCCTGCAGCAGTGAACCCCCTCATCTATAGCATGAGGAACCAGGAACTGAAAAATACACTAAGGAAATTACTTTCATACATACTACTTAAGCATAAATAATATGCTCACCATCCTAACAGTACTGAGGGAATTTCTCACAAAATGTTTTCTGAAATTGTTTATTCTTATTTTTGCGTGTGATAATATTATTTTAATTTAAAGAAATTTCTTCTTTTCTTCTACATGTTGATTTTTATTTTGACACACTCATCTACGGTACTTTAAGAAGCCATTTTTCCGTGTAGATAAAGACAATAAAGAAGTCATGAGATATTCACAGCTCTCCAATCCCATCTCACTCTCCCAATGGAGAAGGGGCTGAGGGCCAAAAACCCTGCTGTCACATTTAGAAACATCTCTGGCGTCCCTTGTGGCTGCCCATCACTACTCAGTGGGGCAATCTGGAGCTTCATGGACCAGAATCTGGAGCTGCTCTGTGGCTGGGCCAGGCCTCTTGTGCTGGCCTGGGGAGCAGGGCTGGCCCTGCGGGGCACAGGCACTGTGTGCTGGGAATCTCCCAGGCAAGAGAGCAGGGCTCCTGCAGCTTCAGGGGTGTTCCATCTCGTGAGTGCAGGGGGACTGCCCGGGAGGCCCAGAGCCGCCTTTGTGGCAGCAGCTGCGGTGCCTTGCGAGGGGCTGGGGCTGTGGTGGCCGTGCCCAGAGCCCTGCAGCAGCCTGCGGTGGGCACTGCCCTGGGGCCAGCACAGCCTGGGCTGCTGGGTTGGGCTGGAGAGAGGTCAGGGAGCTGGGGAGAGGTGGGCAGGGGCTGGGCTGGGCTGGGCAGTGCCCGGCAGAGGGCAACAGCAGCGTCAGGGAGCGGTGGCAGCATGCAGGGGAGGGCTCCCAGCAGGGCTTGGTGCTGCAGAGCCAGGGCTGCGCGAAGGGAGCCCAGAGCTGCAGGGGCAGGGGAGAGGAGGCCGCTCTGGGCCCTTGCTGGGCTGGGCAGAGCAGGAAGGGGGCCCAGAGCATTCTTCCCTTCCCCGCAGCTTGCCAGGACCTGCAAGGTGCTCTTGGAGCATCCAGGGCCAGGATCTGTGCCGTGGTGAGCAGGGAGAGGGCAAAGCCTCTCTGAAAAAGAGGCTGAAACTGAAAAATGTCCCTCCCCTGTCCCGTGCTGTGACAGCGCCAGTGTGGAACAGGTTTCCTTTATTTGATATAGTTCTGGTATAATTTACATTGATGGTGGCACAGAAAGAGCGTTCTTTCACCAGTGATGTACATCCTTCTTCATGTTAGGACACAACTCAACATCCTTCACTCTGCTTATTCTCATGGATGAGCTGGATTAGGTCTCCTTGATTATTCTGAGGCACGATGCAATGCTTTTGCCTTCTGCTACATGTACTGGGTTCAGCAATAAAAGGTGGAAACAGGAAGAAGAGGGGAGGGGTGGGCTCTTGTTGGGAAAACGTCGGTCCTCCTCCCCAACACCGGCTCCGTGCGTTGAGGCCCTGCTTCAAGGACGTGGTCAAGCATCGCACATTTGTGGGAAGTAGAGAGTAATTTCTTTCCTCTGCACTTCCACATAGCCTTTATTTGTTTTGTTTGTTTGTTTTCCTTCTGTATCTCTTCCCCTTTCCTTTTTTTTTTTTTTTTTTTTTTTTTTTTTTCCCCTTTAGGTAAATTGTTTAGTTCATAATAATCTTTCCTTAATCATTATAATTATTATTATTATTTCCCTATAATTAAATTATCCATATCTCAACCCGTAAGTTGTTCTTTACTTTATTTCTTCCCCTCCTCATCTAAGGAGGGGGAGTGAGAGCGCCTTTCTGGTGTTTAGCTGCCCAGCACGGTAAAACCACACTATTCCAGCACAACATGTGTGACCTTCTCTTACGCCGCACATTGACCTCACGGGTCATTTCTTATTTTTCAGTTTCAAAACCTTAGTTGGATGAGGGCCATTTCCAAAGCAGGGCAAGCTGATGGGTTCTGCCTAAGCCATTTGAAGCATGCTGTACTTGCGGTTATCAGCCTGAGTTTGCTAAAGATGACCCAGGAAGGTAAACAGATGTTCATGTGTCTAGTAGGAATAAGGGAGAGTATCTCAGGTTTCCAATGGACATTTCAAATCCAGGTCAGTCCAAGGAACCCACTGAAGAAGAGGTTTGTCTTTGAAGGGGTTTTCTGTGCTGGTCTGGGCCGCAGTTGCAGGGACAAAGACCACTGCTGGCAGTGGAGGTGCCCTGGGAACTCCACCTGGCTCCACCTGATTTTCCCAAAGGGCTCCTGCCTCCTGCAGGTCTTTTCTGACACCTGCCAGTGCAGGGAAGTGCCTCAAACACAACGGGGCCCCTGGAGGTTTTCCCTGGTTATGCTTATGGTCAGACAGCAACGCTCTGTCTGAACACCCAGTTATTTCTTTAGTACTGGAATGATAAGCGACTACTCATCAGCTCAAATGATTCAATCCCTTCTGTAAAATGTCTCATGTGAAGTGTAATTTTTTTCATGAAGAAATGCTAATTTCCATGGTCTATATTAATGGCAGGAGAAGAAATAGTGATGTTCACCTGTACTTGCATTCTCATCGCTTTGTCTATCATGGTGTGCTCCCTCGTCTTCCAGGACAAAACCCATCTTGATTACACAGAACATGCTGAATGTCCCCTTTCCACCTGCCTGTCTGGACCTGGACTTCCCATTGCTCTCCTGGTTTTCCCTCCCCTTACTCTTTGACCATTCAGACTGCTCTCAGTGACCCAGTTGCTGCTTTGAGTTTCAGTGAGTTCAAGCTCGCCCATCTCTCAGCAGTGTGTCTAATGGTTTCCTTAGTAAGACACTCATCATTTATCATGGAATTAGTATGATATGGATTAATATTAACACGATTATTTAAAATTTCCTATTAATCACTGTAAAATACATCATGTACAGTCATCCTTTTGGGAAGCTAAACATCACTGGAGGCAACAAAATAAGGAACTTGAACTTTGTGTTTTTGTTTGTTTGTTTGTTTGTTTGTTTGAAAACTGCAGCATGATTTCCTGTTGTTTGTTTTGAAATAGGAAAACCCCTGTTCTTCCCATCTAAGCAGGGCTTCAAAGGAGAAACCCTAGACCAATACCTATAGGAGAATGATGTTCTAACCTGAAACACAACAAAATTCAGCCTTTAAAATGAAGAAAGATTTTTATTAGATGCTCTTTGAAATCTTCCCCCTTAACTAGAACATGAAAGTTCTCCAATTAGCTGAATAAGTCTTGAAGATTTGAAGAAAATGGTGGGAGAGATATGGCTCGTTAGGAGTTTCTGTGTTTTAATGAGTTCCATGGTGTATTTTGGTGCTGAGTCAAAGAAACTTGGGTACTGAGCAGAGGATGATGCAACTGTGTGAAAAAGCAAATGCAAAAGGAAAAGCTGAAGTGACTTGGAGTATTAATGGGCCCACTGAGGGCTGTTACTAACAAAGCCTCCCCAGGGACCAGTTAGGGCAGATAATTGGAGGCCATGGTTACAGACAGGCAAAGCACTGTGCTGAGAAAAGTCTTGGTTGGTTTTGGTGAAGCAAAAGGTCTAAGGCCTGACCCCAGCCACTGCGAGGAGAGATCCTGCACCCCCCTGTCTGGCTCAGGACTTTTCCTGGGGGTCTGAGGAATGTGGTGGGCAGTGTGATGCCATGAGAACACTGGTATGACACCACCCTGCCTCTGCACAGGGTTGCAAGGAAGCAAAGAGGCTGCACTGCCATGACTATATGTCGTCTTCTCATACGCTCTAGCCAAAGTGACAGGGCTGTTGGGGCCTTCCATTCTTGCCAGCACCCTTTGCCTTCTCTTCAGCACGCTTAAATATGCTGTCCCACACTTTGTCCTATTTCCTGGAAGTCTGCAGACAGCCATCTCTGTTCACCACCCTGCTCTCATCCCAGCATTTCCATCATTTCACAAATGTCTCACCAACCTTCACCAGCTGTTCCTTGAAAAACGAAGCTAGGGTCTGATCATAGACACTTACCAGCATCTTCCAAGCCAGGGGCCTGCTGCTGGCCTTGCAGCTTCTTGGCTAGACACAGCCAAGCCTTGTGCCTGCTGCTGCCCACTCATGGACTCAAGCAGAAGGGACAGGACAACCCATCTGGGGGCCTTCTTTCTGCCTGGGTCCTCCTGGCTCTGGAGGCAGAGGGGATCCCACAGTCAGCATGCCAAGCAGGTGCCTGCTGCTGGCCTAGCAGGGCCACTGCCAGATGTCAGCCCAAAAGTGCAGCTCCCAGGGAGAAGGCAAGGCTGACCTGCCACCTCCAGACACAAGTGACCTCACAGTCCCTTTGCGTGACACGTTCCTGCTGCTGCCCTATCAAGTGCAGAGACAGAAGAGACCTCACAGTCCCTGCCACAGTCATATTCCTCATGGTGGGCCATGAGATCCTGAGGCAGAGCTGAGCTCCTCAGAGCATTCCCACCCATCTCCTCCTTGTGGCCCACAAGCTGATCAGATCCGTGGCCCCTCCCATTCATTTGGAGGTAGGGTTTTGTTTAGGTCTCTTAAGCAGTTTTCTAGTGTTAAATAGACCATTTTAATTCTAGTATTAAGAGCAGAAATCAGAGTGATTAAGCGAGTAAGAGCTAGGGGAAGCGGCTATGGGCTGACTTTTGTCTTCAAGGGATACTTTCAGGTCAGTCATTAGAGTAGTGGATTCCTGTCAGGGTGTTGAGTAGCATTTAGGTGTAAGAATTAAGTTTACAGGTTGAAGCCGGGGAATAGCCTCATATAACTGTTTTAAGTCATCGTTACAGCTGCATCAGCATAACCTGAACCCTCTTACCTCTACAAAATCCTTAATTTCTGCAGGTCAAGCCCCTATTCCCTCCCCCAAATCTCACATCTCTCCTATCCAGTCTTCTCCTGATCCCTCCATCTCAGTTATCTCATTGGGATCAGCTTTCTGATGGCTTTCATCATCTCAGAGTATTCATCACACCTCTGTTGGCTACTCCGTATCTGAGAAAAGTGGCACTTAAGACACGATGGAAAAAGACATACAAGTCCATCAGAGCACCCTGCACAATGTGCCCAGCAGCTCGGCACCATCACAAAAGTGCGGTTCCTGCCTACAAGTTTTGTTTCCTATGGCTCCAGGGTAACTTTTCCCAGGCACTCAGTTCCCCAGGCCACACCACTCTTGCCCGCAGGCCCCACGTGTCTCTCCAACCCTCCCCTCTTCCCCTGCAGTAGTGGCACCTCAGCGCAGCAGGTTGGTGCATCTCCAGGCTCAGGGGTGTTTCCTGAGGGCCTGCCCCGTGTGGGGAGGAAGAGAGCAAGGTCATCTCCTGGGGCATGGCTGAGCACAGCCCAACCATCCCGCACTGCGGGCAGGCCCCTGCTCCCAGGCTGAGGCACACATGCAGGGTGGACACTTCTCCATCAGCCCAGCTTCACGCAGGGCCCTTCAGCCCTGTCCCAGTCCCAAGATTTGGCTACTCCTCCACCCACAAACATACACTGCTTTCCATTTGGGGACTCCGGCAGGACTTCAAGGATCTGCAAAAGCCCTGGATTTCCTTGTTTCTCACGGCCTTCTCACAAGTCTTTCTCCTGGCCCTCCCCACTGCCCAGCACTGCCTCTCAGGTGGCACTCAGGGACCCTTCAGAAGGGCCTTTGGGCTTCCTCAATTGTCCTGGTGCTTATTAGCACCTTCCTGGCTCCTTCCAGAGCGCCTCATCCATTGTGGGGACAAAGACTGGCTGGGACGGCGTTTCTCTCTGCAGATCAGGCCGTGTGGTGTTGTGTTTTTGATATGTGACCAGACCAGTGTTGGTCACCCATGGTTCTGATCGCTGCTCCTGAGCAGTGCTTGAACAGCATCAAGGCCTTCTCTGCTTCTCACTATGCCCCAGGAGTCAGTTGGCTGCAGGTGGGCAGAAGGCTGGGAGGGGAACCTGCAGTGAGAGCTGACCCAGCCTGAGCAGTCTGAGCAGCCCATGCACTCCTCCGATTCACCTCGTTTGTTACCAGACACTACCTTGCACGGTCATTTTATGAGGTTCTAATCACTACCCACTGAGCACCCCGTCCCTGGAGATCCCTTGACGTCTCCTGGAAGCTCCAGATTCCTCTCAAAGGTTGGCATTGGCTCTCAACCCCACTGCAGGGTGCAGTCCCATGCAGATGAGTCCAAGACCAGTTGTCATCTCCTTAGGCAAGTGCTGCCCCAACGGGAGTACTTAGTCCTGCGCTTGGTCACTCACAGACCACCCTGGGACTTTCATCCTGTGTCCTTCACTCCATGAAGAACCCCAGAAAACAGAAGAGAAGGGAGCAACCCCTTGGCGGGGTTCCTGATAGCACATTTGGAAGAGGTGTCCAGGCCTCTGGGTTTGCCCTGAGCAAGACCCTCCTGTTACTGTGGTGCTAGCAGGGAGGCAGCTGTGACCCAGGGCTGCACAGTGCCTGCTGCTGCCTGCAGCCACAGGGATGCCACTGCAGAGACAACAGGACTGTCGCCAAGACATATGAAACCTCAAGACTAACACAGAAAGAAGTACAATGTGGAAGCTAAAAGAGAGCAGCAGTGAAATGGCCACATCCTGCTGCTGGCCATGGCCATGGTTCCAGGGAAGCAGCAGCCCCGACCCGAAGGCAGCAGAGAGGCAGAGCCCAGCGGGCAGTGAGGGGCAGCCCCGAGGGCCACCGGGGCTGCTCCTGCATGTGGCAGCTGGGCTCTTGGTCCTGAGCGCCTCCTGCGTGCTGGGGCTGCTCCCCCAGCTCCAGAGAAGATGGGAAGTGATGGCAGCTCAGACCAAAGAATTTATGCTCTCTTCTTTATTGTCTATACCTATAGAAGAAGTCTAGTTCAATAGGTTGATTAGAAGATGTAATCAAAGTAAATAAATTACTAAATAAATTAAAACAATATCAATTGTTATGAAAATAAAATAAAATAAAATATAAAATAAAAGTAATATTGAAATCTGTCATGTCCGCTTCTCAAATTCAAGAGTAGTCTTCAGAGGATTATTATTAATGAGTATAATAAGACAATAATAGTTGCGATAAAAATGATATGATACAAATAAAAATAATGTTAACAACACTGATGCTTAAGAAGCACATATAGAAAGAGTTTCCTCACTGCAACCTTGAGCTCCTGGTTCCTCATGCTGTAAATGAGGGGGTTCACTGCTGGAGGTACCACTGCGTACAGAAGTGACACCACAAGGTCCAGAGATGGAGAAGAAATGGAAGCAGGCTTCAGGTAGGCAAACATGGCAGTGCTGACCATCAGGGAGACCACGGCCAGGTGAGGCAGGCACGTGGAAAAGGCTTTGTGCCGGCCCTGCTCAGAGGGCATAATCAGCACTGCCCTGAAGATCTGCACATAGGACAGCACAATGAAAACAAAACAACCAAATGCTAAAGAAACACTAAACACAAGTGCCCCAACTTCGCTGAGGTAGGCATCTGAGCAGGAGAGCTTGAGGATGTGGGGGATTTCACAGAAGAACTGGTCCACAGCATTGCCTTGGCAGAGGGGCAGGGAAAATGTGTTGGCCGTGTGCAGGACAGCATTGAGAAAGCCACTGCCCCAGGCAGCTGCTGCCATCTGGGCACAAGCTCTGCTGCCCACGAGGCTCCCGTAGTGCAGGGGCTTGCAGATGGCAACGTAGCGGTCGTAGGCCATGATAGTAAGGTTATAATATTCTGCTGCTATGAAGAAGAGAAAGAAAAAGACCTGTGCAGCACAGCCTTGATAGGAGATGGCCCTGGTGTCCCAGAGGGCATTGGCCATGGCTTTGGGCAGAGTGGTGGAGATGCAGCCCAGGTCGAGGAGGGCGAGGTTGAGGAGGAAGAAGTACATGGGGTGTGGAGGCGGTGGTCGCAGGCTACGGCGCTGAGGATGAGGCCGTTGCCCAGGAGGGCAGCCAGGTAGATGCCCAGCAAGAGCGCGAAGTGCAGGAGCTGCAGCTCGCGCGTGTCTGCGAATGCCAGCAGGAGGAACTCGCTCACAGAGCTGATGTTGGGCATTTCCTGCCATTCATCAAGGGCACTGCAAATGGGGAAAAATACAGACTGTTAGGGGAAATTTCCCTGAGCTATTCTCATTTCTTTTCTCATTAAAGCCTTTACATTGCCTTTCTTTCAACATGACCTTTGTGTCTTTCCCTGGTTGTAGCCCTGCTTTGTGCTTGCTGAGTGTCCTGTACACAGCAGCCACCTCTGCTCCACTTCAGTGGGAAGTGTCGTTGCTGTGGGCGCAAACCTCAGCCAGAGGGCACATCCAGGAGGGCTGCTCTGTCCATCCCCTGGTGCCCAGCTGCTGGCTGCTTGCAGTACTCAGCTGAGGGATGGATGCACTCAGAGGTTGTGTTAAAAAATCACATCTTGATTGCAGGTCCTAGAGAACAGCTCAGAAAAGCCCTGGTGCAGTCTGAAAACAGAGAGAAGGGAAGGGATATTCTGAGGTTCGTCACTAACCTGTTTATGTCTCAATGTTCAATGCATTAGAAGCTTAGTCACCCCTACAAATCTAGCCACTCAGATTGTACCCCAAAATCAGAGCAGGAAGAGGCAGGCAGGGAGTGCAGAAAGTGCCTTCTCTTTGCAGGGATCCGCTGCCCTGCCCTTCCTCTGCCCAAGCCCCTGAGCAGCTCCCCAGGCAGGCTGAGTGCTGAGCCTGGCAGGCGGCAGAGGCCCTGCCCCAGCACACAGCCCCTGGGGCACAACAGGGACCCTGCTCTGCACCACAGCCCTGGGCAGCCCTGCCTGCACCCCCTGCTTCTCCTTCCTCCAGGAACTGCAGCTGCATTGCCCTCCAGCCAGAGACTTACCGGGTTCAGGGCTGGGAAGTGCTCTCCCCCAGTGAACTCTGTGCGTCCTGCCACTTCTGCCTGCCTTTAAGCACTGTGTCTCTGCAGGCAGAGCCCCCAGCCCTGCTGCACTGTGCAGAGGAGCTGCTCCTGGGCACAGCTGTCTCTCTGCACCAGGGCCCTCTTGCCACCAGCTCTCTCTGTCCCACGAGCCCGGCCCAGCTCAGCAGCACAGCACCAGCCCAAGGCACTGGAATCACCCCTCTGGGGGCTTTGCTGATGAGCCCACAAACCTCAGGCACTCAGAGACAATTGAAGACATCTCTCCAGAAGTGCAAGTCAGAGGCAAGTTTCCTGCAGTGTCCCGCTGAGGGCCAGCACTGACACAGCCTCCCTTGGAGCTCATTGGAGCAGAACCCTGGAGGCAGTGAGGACAAGGAGACAAAGGTAGTGTGAAGGTGACACTGATGTGGAGGAAAATTGGATGTGTTTCACCAAGCACAAGGGCCAGGCCTTGACCCCAAGTGCTTTGGAAGGGAGATCCTTTCATTTACAGGTTGCTCAGGGCTCTTTGTGGGGCAGTAGGAGATGGGGATGTGCATGGCCAAGTGCAGGAAAATGCTACAAGCCCTGCCTGGTTCATGAGTGGGGGCGTAGAGGCAATGAGGTCCTGGTGCTTTAACGATCAGATGTCTCTTCATAGGCCTCAGTGTCAGAGACAACAGCCATAGCCATGGACACAAAGACCTGGGTCCTGTTGGGACTTTGAGCCTTTCCACAGCCCTCTATCCTGTCTAAACCTGGCTCTTAAAAGGACTCCCATACCTGCATATTGTTTACTGCTGGCTGCAGACCCATGTCCCTGTGGTGTCACAGCGGATCTGAGTTGAGTCTGGGAACTCAGATCTTCTTGATGGCCATGCTCCTCGTAAGGCAGCTCTGTAGGAAGCTGGCCTGGTTCATGGTGAGCAGGCACCACTGTTCGTATGGCATCCCTCGTGGTGCCCAGGGCCTCCTCCTCCTGGGCACTGCTCACTCAGCAGGGTCCCAGGCTGCCCTCATGTGTGGGGTTCCTCTTCCAGCACAGGACTGGGCTCTTCTTCGTGTAAAAGTCAAAAGTTTTCTGAAGTCAAAATCCTGCAGTTTCTCAAGGTTCACCCACAGTGATGCTCCATTCTATCAGCTGTTAATGTCAGCAGGCAGACAGTTCAACCTTCGTGTGATTGTGCTATCTCTGACCAGACAGCAGCAGCAGCAAGAGTTGCAGGGAAATTTGGAAAATTCAGGAGTAACCATTTGAATGGCATTGCAGCACAGTCACAGAAGGCAGGGGATGGAAGGCTGTCACGTTCCACATTTGCTGTGCTTTCTTCTCATGCATGCTGTCAGTTTGTCTGAAGCTGTGTCCTGAATGTTATGGGGCCGTGCAGGTCAAAATTAGAAGGCCCAAAGCCCATCTGGAGCTCAATCCATCTATTACTGTCAAAGACAATAAAATAAAAATAATAATAAAAAAAATAAATAAAAAAGTAAAAATAAAAATAAAAATAAAAATACTTTAAATGAAGGAAATTAGGGAGAATCATAATCCTTTATTGGATTCTGGGGGGAAAACCTGGTGAAAAGGGATGAGGTAAAGGCTGAGACACTTAATGCCTTCTTTGCCTCTGTTACTAGCAGCAAGATCAGTTGTTCCCCTGGACATTTCTTCCTCCTCATAGCCAGTGCCATCCTTCCAATGCACACTTTTTGGCAATTTTTTCTCTCCTGCTCTTTCCTACTACCAAAGAAAGCTCCCTCAGGGTGGAAACCACTCCTGAAGTAGGCCTCCCAACCCAGCAGGCTCCTTGCGGCCTGTCAGCCAAGCAGACACAAGTCACCTCAGCAGCACCTTCCAAGCCAGGGGCCTGCTGCTGGCCTTGCAGCTTCTTGGCTAGACACAGCCAAGCCTTGTGCCTGCTGCTGCCCACTCATGGACTCAAGCAGAAGGGACAGGACAACCCATCTGGGGGCCTTCTTTCTGCCTGGGTCCTCCTGGCTCTGGAGGCAGAGGGGATCCCACAGTCAGCATGCCAAGCAGGTGCCTGCTGCTGGCCTAGCAGGGCCACTGCCAGATGTCAGCCCAAAAGTGCAGCTCCCAGGGAGAAGGCAAGGCTGACCTGCCACCTCCAGACACAAGTGACCTCACAGTCCCTTTGCGTGACACGTTCCTGCTGCTGCCCTATCAAGTGCAGAGACAGAAGAGACCTCACAGTCCCTGCCACAGTCATATTCCTCATGGTGGGCCATGAGATCCTGAGGCAGAGCTGAGCTCCTCAGAGCATTCCCACCCATCTCCTCCTTGTGGCCCACAAGCTGATCAGATCAGGGTGAGCAAGAGAGAAAAGGTAAGGGAAATGGGCTATGGGCTGTGTTTTGGCTTGAAGGGATACTTTGAGGTCAGGCATAAGAATAGTGTATTCCTGTCAGGGTGTGCAGTAGCATTTAGGTTTGGGGATTAATGTCACTCGTTAAAATAAGGGCAAGGC
>CAXDIO010000168.1:2027500-2270000 GCA_963989345.1 Clangula hyemalis | reverse complement strand
AGCGTTAGTGTTAGGTTTAGGGTTAGGGTTCTGGTTCGGTTTAGCGTTAGGTTTAGGGTTAGGGCATATTACGGATTAGGGTTACGGTTAGGGTTAGGGTTAGGTTTAGGGTTAGGTTTAGGGTTAGGGCGTATTACGGTTTAGTGTTAAGGTTAGGGTTAGAGTTAGGGTTAGGGTTAGGGTTAGGGTTAGGGTTAGGGTTAGGGTTAGGGTTAGGTTTAGGGTTAGGGTTAGGGTTAGGGTTAGGGTTAGGGTTAGGGTTAGGATTAGGGTTAGCGTTAGTGTTAGGGTTAGGGGTAGGGTTAATTTTAGTGTTAGGTGTAGTGTTAGGTTTAGGTTAGTGTTAGGGTACGTTACTGATTAGGGATATGGTTAGGGGTAGTGTTAGGTTTAGAATTAGTTTTAGGGTTAGGATTAGGTTAGGGTTAGGTTTAGGGTCAGGGTCAGGGTCAAGGTCAGGGTCAGGGTCATTGTCAGGGTCAGTGTCAGGGTCAGGGTCGGGTCAGGGTCAGGGTCAGGTTCAGGGTTAAGTTAAAGGTCATGGTCAAGTTCAGTGTCAGAGTCAGTGTCAGGGTCAAAGTCAAGGTCAGGGTCAGGGTCAGGGTCTGGGTCAAGGTCAGGGTCAAGATCAAGTTAAGTGTGAGGTTCAACGTAAAGTTCAGGTTTAGGTTCAGGGTCAAGGTCAAGGTCAGGTTAAGGGTAAGGGTCAAGATCAAGGGTCAAGGTCACTGTCAAATTCAAGGTAAAGTTAAGGGTCAGGGTCAAGGTCAATGTCAGGGTCAGAGTCAAGGTCAAGTTCAGGGTCAGGATCAGGGTCACGGTCAAGGTCAAAGTAAGGTTCAGGGTCAAGGTCAGGGTCAAGGTCAAGGTCAGGGTCAAGGTCAAGGTCAGGGTCAAGGTCAAGTTTAATGTCACGGTCAGGTTCAAGTTCAGGGTCAGGGTTAGGGTCAAATCAGGGTCAACATCAAGATCAGTGTCAGGGTCAGGGTCAGGGTCAAGATCAAGGTCAGGGTCAAGGTCAATATCAAGGTCAGGGTAAAGGTCAAGGTCACTCTTAATGTCAAGGTCAGGGTCAGGGTCACTGTCAGGGTCAAGGTCAGTGTCAGGATCATGTTCAAGCTCTGGGTCATGGTCAAGTTCTAAGTCAGGGTCAGGGTCAAGGTCAAGTTCAAGGTCAGGGTCAGGGTCAGGGTCAGGGTCAGGGTCAGGGTCAAGGTCAGGTACAAGTTCAAGTTCAGGGTCAGGGTCAAGGTCAGGGTGAGGTTAAAATTCAAGGTCAGTGTCAGGGTCAGGGTAAGGGTCAAGGTCAGGGTCAGGGTCAGCGTTAATGTCACGTTCAGGGTCAGGGTCAAGATCAGGTCAGGGTCAGTGTCAGGGTAAGGGTCAACTTCAAGGTCAGGGTCAAGGTCAGGGTCAGGTTCAGGGTCAAGGTCAATGTCAGGGTCTGGTTCAAGTTCAAGTCAAGGTCAGGGTCACGGTCAGGTTCAGGGTGAAGGTCAGGGCCTGGGTCAGTGTCAAGGTCAAGGTCAAGGTAAGGGTCAAGGTCAGGGTCAACGTAACGGTAAGGGTCAGGGTCAAGTTCAGTGTCAAGGTCAGGGTCAGGGTCAGGGTCAAGGTCAGGTTAAGGGTCAGGGTCAAGGTCAAGGTAAGGGTCAAGGTCACTGTCAAATTAGAGGTAAAGTTCAGGGTCAGGGTCAAGTTCAAGGTCAGGGTCAGAGTCAAGGTCAAAGTCAGGGTCAGGGTTAGGGTCAAGGTCAAAGTCAGGGTCAAGGTTAGGGTCAAGGTTAGGGTCAGTGTTAGGGTCAAGGTTAGGGTCATTGTCAGGATAAAGGTCAGGGTCTGTGTCAGGGTCA
Organism: Clangula hyemalis; assembly: GCA_963989345.1. The sequence continues at coordinate 2,268,147 of CAXDIO010000168.1, read as the reverse complement.
AGGTCTGTTACAAGGTCAAGTTCAGGGTCAGGGTCTTGGTGAGGGTCAGGGTCAAGGTCAAGGTCAGTGTCAGGGTCAGGGTCAAGGTCACGGTCAGAGTCAATGTCCAGGTCAGGGTCAGGGTCAGGGTCAAGGTCAAGTTCAGGGTCAGGGTCAGGGTCAAGATCAGGGTCAGGGTCAGTGTCAGGGTCAGGGTCAAGTTCAAGGTCATGGTCAAGGTCAGGGTCAGAGTCAGGGTCAGGGTCAAAATCAAGGTCAGGTTCAGTATCAAGTTCAAGGTAACGATTAAGGTCAAGGTCAGGGTCAGGGCCAGGTTCTGGGTTAGAGTCAGGTTCAAGTTCAAGCTCAGGATCAGGGTCAAGATCAAGGTAAAAGTCAGGGTGAGGTTCAAGGTAAATTTCAGGTTCAGGTTCAGGGTCAAGGTCAAGGTCAGGGTAAGGATTAAGGTCATGGTCAAGTTCAATGTCAGGGTGAGTGTCAGGGACAAGGTCAGGTTAATTGTCAGGGTCAGGGTCAAGGTCAACTTTAGGGTCAGGGTCAAGTTCAAGGTCAGGGTCAGGATTAGGGTCAAGGTCAGGGTCAATGTCTAGGTCAGGTTCAGGGTCACGGTCAAATTCAAAGTTAGTGTCAGGGTCAAGGTCAGTGTCACGTTCAGGGTCAGGGTCAAGGTCAAAGTCAGTTTCAACTTCTAGGTCAGGGTCAAGGTCAAAGTCAGTTTCAACTTCTAGGTCAGGGTCAGCTTCAGGGTCAGGGTCAGGGTCAGAATCAGGGTCAAGGTCAGTGTCAGGATAAAGGCCAACATCAAGGTCGAGGTCAGGGTCAGGGTCAAGTTCAAGTTCAGGGTCAGCGTCAAGGGCAAAATCAGGGTCAATGTCAGGGTCAGGATCAAGGTCAAGGTCAGGGTCTGGGTCAATGTCAAGGTCAGGGTTAGTTTCAGGGTCAGGGTCAGTGTCAGGGTCAAGGTCAGGGTCAGGGTCAGCGTTAAGGTCAGGTTCAGGGTCAATTTCAAAGTCACGGTCACGGTAAGGGTCAGAGTCAAGGTGAAGTACAGGGTCAGGGTCAAGGTCAAGGTGAAAGTCAGGGTCAGGGTCAGGGTTAAGGTCAGGGTCACGGTCAGGGTCAGGGTCAGAGTCAAGTTCAATGTCAGGGTCAAGGTCAAGGTCAGGGTCAGGGTCAAGGTAAAGTTCAAGATCAAATTCAGGTTCAGGGTAAGGTTCAGGGTCAGGGTCAAGTTCAATGTCAGTGTCAAGTTCAAGGTCAGGGTCAGGGTCATTGTCAAGGTCAGGGTCATGTTCAGCGTTAAGTTCAGGGTCAGGGTCAGGGTCAAGGTAAGTGTCAGTGTCAGAGTCAAGGTCAAGGTCAGGGTCAAGGTCAGGGTCAAGGTCATGTTCAGGGTAAAGGTAAGGGTCAGGGTCAAGGTCAATATCAAGGTCAGGGTCAAGGTCAAGGTCAGGGTCAGTGTCAAGGTCAGGGTTAGGGTCAGGGTCAAGATCAAGGTCAGGGTCAAGGTCAATATCAATGTCAGGGTCAGGGTCAAGGTCAAGGTCAGGGTCAAGGTCAGGGTCAGGGTCAAGGTCAAGGTCAGGGTCAGGGTCAAGGTCAAGGTAAGGTTCAGTGTAAAGGTCAAGGTCAAAATTAGGGTCAGGGTCAGGGTCAAAGTCAGTGTCAGAAGAAGGGTCAGGGTCAATTTAAAGGTCAGGGTCAGCGTCACGGTCAAGGTCAGGATCACGGTCAAGGTCAAGGTCAAGGTCAGAGTCAAGGTCATGTTCAGGGTCAAGGTCAAGTTTAGTGTCAGGGTTAGGTTCAAGTTAAGGTCACTGTCAGGTTCTGGGTCAGGGTCAAGTTCACTGTCAGGGTCACAATCAAGGTAAGGGTCAGGGTCAAGGTCAAGGTCAGGGTCAAGGACAGGGTCAAGATCAAGTTCAGGTTCAGCGTTTAGTTCAGGGTCAGGGTCAGGGTCAAGGTCAGGGTCAGGGTCAGAGTCAAGGTCAAGGTCAGGGTCAAGGTCAGGGTCAAGGTCATGTTCAGGGTCAAGGTCAGGGTCAGGGTCAAGGTAAGGGTCAGTGTCAAGTTCAAGGTCAGGGTCAGGTTCATTGTCAAGGTCAGGGTCAGGGTCAGGGTCTAGATTAAGGTCAGGGTCAAGGTCAATATCAATGTCAGGGTCAGGGTCAAGGTCAGGGTCAAGGTCAGGGTCAGATTCAAGGTCAAGGTAAGGTTCAGTGTCAAGGTCAAGGTCAGGATTTGGGTCAGTGTCAGGGTCAAGGTCAGGGTCAGAAGCAGGGTCAGGGTCAATTTAAAGGTCAGGGTCAGGGTCACGGTCAAGGTCAAGGTCAAGTTCAGAGTCAAGGTCATGTTCAGGGTCAAGGTCAAGTTTAGGGTCAGGGTTAGGTTCAAGGTCAGGGTCAGGGTTAGGTTCAAGGACAGGGTCTTGGTCAAGGTCAAGGTCAGGGTCAGGGTCAAAGTCAAGGTCAGGGTCAGAATCAAGGTCAAGGTCAGGGTCAGGGTCAGGGTTAAGGTCAGGGTCAGGGTCAAGATCAAGGTCAGGGTCAAGGTCAGGGTCAAGGTCAAGGTCAGGTTCAGGGTCAAGATCAGGGTCAGGGTCAGTGTCAAGGTCAAGGTCAAGGTCAAGTTCAAGGTCAGGTTCAAGTTGAAGATCAGGGTCAGTGTCAGGGTCAAGGTCACGGTCAGGGTCACGGTCAGGTTCAGTGTCAAGGTCAGGGTCAGGGTCAAGGTCAAGGTCATGATCAGTGTAAAGGACAAGGTAAGGGTCAGTGTCGTGGTCATGGTCAGGTTTAGGGTCAGTGTCAGGGTCAATGTCAGGCTCAGGGTCACGTCAGGTTAAAGGTCAGGGTCATGGTCAAGGTCAAGGTCAGGGTCAGGGTCAATGTCAAGGTCAAATTCATGCTCAGGGTAAAGGTCAAGGTCAAGTTCAGGGTCAGGTTCAGCGCTAATGTCAGGGTCAGGGTCAGGGTCAAGGTCAGGGTCAGCGTCCAGGTCAAGGTGAAGTTCAGGGTCAAGATCAAGGTCAGGGTCAAGGTCAGGGTCAAGGTCAAGGTCAGGGTAAATTTCAGGGTCAAGGTCTAGGTCAGGGTCAGGGTCACGGTCAAGGTCATAGTCATTGTCAGGGTCAAGGTCAGGTTCAGGGTCAAGGTCAAGGTCAGTGTAACGGTCAGGGTAAGGGTAAGGGTCAGGTTCAAAATCAAGGCCAAATGCAAGATCAGGGTCAGGGTCAGGGTCAGGGTCAAGGCCAAGGTCAGGGTCAGGATCAGCGTTAAAGTCAGGTTCAGGGTCAGGGTCAAGATCAGGGTCAGGATCGAGGTCAAGGTCAAGGTCAGGGTCAAGGTCAGTGTCAAGTTCATGTTCAGTGTCAAGGTCAACTTTAGGGTCAGGGTCAGGTACAAGGTCAGGGTCAGGGTTAGGGTCAAGGTCAGGGTCAAGTTCTAGGTCAGGGTCAGGGTCACGGTCAAGGTCAAAGTCAGTGTTAGGGTCAAGGTCAGTTTCACGTTCAGGGTCAGGGTCAAGGTCAGTATCTGTGTCAGGGTCAAGGTCAAGGTCAAATTCAGTGTCAAGTTCAAGTTCAGTGTCAAGGTCAACTTTAGGGTCAGGGTCAGGTTCAAGGCCAGGGTCATAGCTTGTGTCAAGGTCAGGGTCAGGGTCAAGGTCAAGGTCAGGTTCAGGGTCAGCGTTATTTCAGGTTCAGGGTCAGGGTCAAGATCAGGGTCTGTGTCAAGTTCAAGTTCAGGGTCAAGGTCAAGGTAAGTGTCAGTGTCAGGGTCAAGGTCAGGGTCAGGATAATTGTCAACGTCAAGTTCAAAGTCATGGTCAGGGTCATGTTCATGTTCAGGGTCAATGTCAAGATCAGTGTCAGGGTCAGGGTCATGGTCAGGGTCAATGTCAAGGTCAGGTTCAAGGTCATTATCAAGGTCAGGGTCAAGGTCAGGGAGAGGGTCAGGGTCAAGATCAAGGTCAGGGTAAGTGTCCAGGTCTAGTTCAGGGTCAGTGTCAAGGTCAAGGTCAGGATCAGTGTCAGGGTCAGGGTAAAGGTCAAGGTCAGGGTGAAGGTCAGGGTCAGGGTCAAGGTAAAGGTAAGGGTCAGTGTCAAGGTCAAGGTCAAGGTTAGTTTCAGTGTCAGGGTCAAGGTCAGTGTCAGGGTCACGGTCAGGTTCAAGGTCAGAGTCATTGTCAAGGTCAAGGTCACTGTCAGTGTCAAGATCAAGGTCAAGTTCAGGGTTAGGGTCAAGGTCAGGGTTAAGGTCAGGGTCAAGCTCATGTTCAGGGTCAAGGTCAAATTTAGTGTCAGGGTCAGGTTCAAGTTCAGGGTCAGGGTTAAGGTCAAGGTCATGGTCAATATCTAGGTCAGGGTCAGGGTCAATGTCAAGGTCAGGGTCAGGGTCAAGGACAATGTCAGGGTCAGAGTCAGGGTCAATGTCAAGGTCAGGGCCAGGGCCAAGTTCAAGTTCACGGTCAAGTTCAGGGTCAGGTTCAAGGTCAAGGTCAGGGTCAGGGTCAAGGTCAAGGTCAGGGTTAGGGTCAGTGTTAGGGTCAAGTTCGGGGTCAGGGTCACTGTCAGGTTCAAGGTCAGGGTCAGGGTCATGGTCAAGGTCAAGTTCAGGGTCAGGGTCAAGGTCAAGGTCAAGGTCAGAATCAGGTTCAGCGTTAAGGTCAGGGTCAGGGTCAGAGTCAAGGTCAGGTCAAGGTCAGCGTTAAAGTCAGGTTCGGGGTCAGGGTCGGGGTCAGGGTCAAGGTCAGGGTCAGGGTCAGTGTTAGGGTCAAGGTCAGGGTCAGCGTCAAGATCAAGGTCAGGGTCAGGGTCAAGGTCAAGGTCAGGGTCGGTGTCAGGGTCAAGATCAAGGTCAACTTCAAGTTCAGGGTCAAGGTCAAGTTCAGGGTCAGTGTCAAGGTCAAAGTCAGGGTCAGTATCAGAGTCAATGTCAGGGTCAGGGTCAAGGTCAAGGTCAGGGTCAGAGTCAAGGTCAAGGTAAGTTTCAGAGTCAAGTTCAAGGTCAGTGTTAGGGTCAGTGTCAGGGTCAATGTCAGGGTAAGGGTCAGGGTCAGGGTCAGGGTCAGGGTCAAGGTCAGGGTCAAGGTCAAGGTCAAGGTCAAGTTCAGGATCAGGTTCAGGGTCAAGGTCAGCATGAGGTTAGGGTCAGGATCAAGGTCAGGGTCAAGGTCAGAGTCATGGTCAGGGTCAAGGTCAAGGTCAAGTTCAAGATCAGGTTAAAGGTCAAGGTCAGAGACAGAGTCAGGTTCAAGGTCAAATTCAGGGTCAAGGTCAAAGTGAAGATCAGGGTGAGGGTCAGGGTCAAAGTCAAGGTCAGGGTCAAGGTCAAGTTCAAGGTCAGGTTCAAGTTCAAGCTCAGGGTCAGGGTCAGGGTCAAGGTCAAGTTTTGGTTAAGGGTCAGGTTCAAGGTCAGGGTCAGGGTCAAGGTCAGGGCCAAGTTCATGTTCACGGTCAATGTCAAGATCAGTGTCAGGGTCAGGGTCAAGGTCAGGGTCATGGTCATGGTCAATGTCAAGGTCAGGTTCAAGGTCAGTATCAAGGTCAGGGTCAAGGTCACGGTCAGGGTCAAGATCAAGGTCAGGGTCAGTGTCAGGGTCAATGTCATAGTCAGGGTCATGGTCAAGGTTAAGGTCAGGGTCAAGGTCAGGGTCAGGGTCAAGGTCAAGGTCAGGGTTAGGGTTAGTGTCAGGGTCAAGGTCATGGTCAGGGTTACGGTCAGGTTCAGGGTCAGGGTCAAGGTCAAGGTCAGGGTTAGTGTCAGGATCAGGGTCACAGTCAGGTTCAATGTCAGAGTCAGGGTCAAGGTCAAGTTCAAGTTCAGGGTCAAGGTCAAGGTCAAGTTCAGTGTCAGGGTCAAGGTCAATGTCAAGGTCAGGGTCAGGTAAAGCGTTAAGTGCAGGGTCAGTTTCACGGTCAAGGTCAGGGTCAGGGTAAAGGTCAAGGTCAAAGTCAGGGTCAGGTTCAGGGTTCAGGTCATGGTCAGGGTCAGGGTCAAGGTCAGGGTCATGGTCAGGGTCAAGGTCAAAGTCAGTGTCAAGGTCAGGGTCAATGTCAAGGTCTGGGTCAGTGTCTGGGTCAGTGTCTGGCTCAGTGTCAGGTTCAGGGTCAGGGTCAAGGTCAAGGTCAGGGTAAAGGTCAGTGTCAAGGTAAGTTTCAGAGTCAAGTTCAAGGTCAGGGTTAAAGTCAGTGTCAGTGTCTAGGTCAAGGTCAGGGTCAGGGTCAGAGTCAAGGTCAGGGTCAGGGTCAGAGTCAAGGTCAGGGTTAGGGGCAAGGTCAGGGTCAGGGTCAAGGTCAAGGTCAAGTTCAAGGTCCAGTTCAGGATCAGGGTCAGGGTCAATGTCAAGGTTAGGTTAGGGTCAGGGTCAAGGTCAAGTTCAAGGTCAGGGTCAATGTCAAGGTCAGAGTCAGGGTCAGGGTCAAGGTCAAATTAAGGGTCAGGGTCAAGGTCAAGGTCAGGTTCAGGGTCAAGGTCAGGGTAAGGGTCAGGTTCAAGGTCAGGGTCAGTGTTAGGGTCAAGGTCAGGGTCAGGGTCAAGGTCAAGGTCAGGGTCAAGGTCAAGTTCAAGGTCAGGTTCAAGTTCAAGGTCAGGGTCAGGGTCAGTGTCAGGTTCAAGGTCAGGGTCAGGGTTAGGGTCAAGGTCAGGGTCAGGGTCAGGGTCAGGGTCAAGGTCAAGGTCATGTTCAGGGTCAAGGTCAAGTTTAGGTTCAGGGTTAGTTTCAAGGTCAGGGTCAGGGTTAGGGTCAAGATCCGGGTCAGAGTCAGCGTTAAAGTCAGGTTCAGGGTCAGGGTCAAGGTCAGGGTCAACTTTTAGGATATGTTCAGGGTCAAGGTCAAGTTTAGGGTCAGGGTTAGGTTCAATGTCAGGGACAGGGTTAGGGTCAAGGTCAGGGTCAGGGTCAGTGTCAGGGTTAGGTCAGGGTCAGGGTCAAGGTCAGGGTCAGGGTCAGGGTCAGGGTCAGAATCAGGGTCAAGTTCAGGGTCAGGATAAATGTCAAGGTCAAGGTCAGGGTCAGGGTCAGGTTCAAGTTCAGGGTTAAAATCAAGATCAGTGTCAGGGTCAGGATCAAGGTCAAGATCAAGGTCAGGGTCAATGTCAAGGTCAAGGTCAAGGTCAGGGTCATTGTCAGGTACAAGTTCAGGGTCAGGGTAAGGGTCAGGGTCAGAGTGAATTTCAGGGTCAGGGTCAAGGTCAAGGTCAGATTCAGGGTCAGGGTCAAGGTCAAATTCAGGGTCAGGGTCAAGGTCAAGGTCTAGTTCAGGGTCAAGGTCTGGGTAAGGGTCAGGGTTAGGGTCAGGGTCAAGGTCAGGGTGAAGGTCAGGGTCAGGTTCAGGGTCAGGGTCAGTATCAAGGTCAATGTCAGGGTCAGGATAAAGTTCAACGTCAAGGTCAAGGTCAAGCTCAGGGTCAGGATCAAGGTCAGGGTCAATATCAAAATCAGTGTCAGGGTCAGGGTCAAGGTCAGGGTCAAGGCCAGGGTCAAAATCAAGGTCAAGGTCAAGGTCAGGGTCAAGGTCAAGGTCAGGGTCACGGTCAGCGTTAAAGTCAGGGTCGGGGTAAAGTTTAAGGTCAGGGTCAGGGTCAGCGTTAAAGTCAGGGTCGGGGTCAGGGTCAAGGTCAGGGTCAGGGTCAGAGTCAGGGTCAAGGTCAGGGTCAGGATAAAGGTCAAAATCAAGGTCAAGGTCAGGGTCAGGGTCAAGTTCAAGTTCAGGGTCAAGATCAATATCAGTGTCAGGGTCAGGTTCAAGGTCAGGGTCAGGGTTAGGGTCAAGGTCAAGGTCAGGGTCAGGGTCAGGGTCAGGGTCAACGTCAGGGTTAAGATCAAGTTCAGTGTCAGGGTCAAGGTCAAAGTCAGGGTCAAGTTCTAGGTGAGGGTCAGGGTCAGGTTCAGGGTCAGAATCAGGGTCAAGGTCAAGGTCAGGATAAAGGTCAACATCAAGGTCAAGGTCAGGGTCAGGGTCAAGTTCATGTTCAGGGTCAATGTCATGATCAGTGTCAGTGTCAGGGTCAAGGTCAAATTCAGGGTCAGGGTCAAGGTCAAGGTTAGGTTCAGGGTCAAGGTCAGTTTTAGGGTCAGGGTCAGGGTCTGTGTCAAGGTCAGGGTCAGGGTCAAGGTCAAGGACAAGTTCAGGATCAGGATCAGGGTCTAGGTCAGTCTTAGGTTAGGGTCAGGGTAAAGGTCAGGTTCAAGGTCAGGGTCATGGTCAGCGTCAAGGTCAAGATCATGGTCAGTGTCAAGTTCATGTTCAGGGTCAAGGTCAAGGTAAGGGTCAGGGTCAAGGTCAAGGTCAGGGTCAAGGTCAGTGTCAGGGTCAAGGTCAAGGTCAATATCATGGTCAGTGTCAAGTTCATGTTCAGGGTCAAGGTCAAGGTAAGGGTCAGGGTCAGGGTCAAGGCCAAGGTCAAGTTCTAGGTCAGGGTCAGCGTCAGGGTCAGGGTCAGGATAAAGGTCAACATCAAGGTAAAGGTCATGGTCAAGGTCAAGTTCATGTTCAGGGTCAATGTCAAGATCAGTGTCAGGGTTAGTGTCAAGATCTGGTTTATTTTCAGTGTCAAGTTCACGTTCAGGGTCAAGGTCAAGATTAGGTTCAGAGTCAGGTTCAAGGTCAGGGTCAGGGTTAGTGTCAAGGTCAGGGTCAGGGTCAAGGTCAAGGTCTATGTCAGGGTCAGGGTCAAGATCAGGGTCACGTTCCAAGTCAGGTTCAGAATAAGGGTCAAGGTCAGGGTCAGGATAAAGGTCAACGTCAAGGTCAGGGTCAGGGTCAATATCAAGTTCAGGGTCAAGGTCAAGATCAGTGTCAGGGTCAGGGTCAAGGTCATGTTCAGTGTCAAGGTCAATTTTAGGTTCAGGGTCAGGTTCAAGGTCAGGGTCTGGGTTAGGGTCAAGGTCAGGGTCAGGGTCAAGGTCAAGGTCAGGGTCAGGGTCAGCGTTAAAGTCAGGTTCAGTGTCAGGGTCAAGATCAGGGTCAGTGTCAATTTAAAGTTCAGTATCAAGTTCAAAGACAAGGTCAGGGTTAGAGTCAAGGTCAGGGTCAGGGTCAAGGTCAGGGTCAGGGTCAGGGTCAGTGTCAGGGTCAGAATCAGTGTCAAGGTCAAGATAAAGGTCAACGCAAGGTCAAGGTCAGGGTCAGGGTCAAGTTCAAGTTCAGGGTCAATGTCAAGATCAGTGTCAGGGTCAGGATCAAGGTCAGGGTCAGGGTCATGGTCAAGATCAAGTTCAGGGTCAAGGTCAGGGTCTGTGTCAGGGTCAAGGTCAAGGTCAGGGTCAGGGTCAGCGTTAAAGCCAGGTTCAGGGTCAGGGTTAAGATCAGGGTCAGTGTCAAGTTCAAGTTCAGGGTCAAGGTCAAAGTCAAGGTCAGGGTCGGAGTCAAGGTAAAGGTCAGGGTCAGGGTCAGGGTCAAGGTCAAGGTCAGGGTCAAGGTCAGGGTAAGTGTCAGGGTCAGGTTCAAGGTCAGGGTCATGGTCAAGGTCAGGGTCAGGCTCAAGGTTAAGGTCAAGTTCAGGATCAGGTTCAGGGTCAAGGTCAGTGTGAGGTTAGGGTCAGGGTCAAGGTCAGGGTCAACGTCAGGGTCATGGTCAGGGTCAAGTTCAAGGTCAAGTTCAATGTCAATTCCAATGTCAAGGTCAGAGTCAGGGTCAGGGTCAAGGTCAAATTCAGGGTCAGGGTCAAAGTCAAGGTAAGGGTCAGGGTCAAGGTCAGGGGAAGGCTCAGGCTCAGGGTAAAGGTCACGTTCAAAATCAAGGTCAAAGTCAAGATCAGGGTCAGGGTCAGGGTCAGGGTCAAGGTCGAGGTCAAGGTCAAGTTCAAGGTCAGGTTCAAGTTCAAGGTGAGGGTCAGGGTCAGGGTCAAGGTCAGGGTCATGGTCACGGTCAATGTCAATGTCAGGGTCAAGGTCAATATAAAGGTCAGGGTCAAGGTCAAGGTCAGGGTCAGGGTCAAGATCAAGGTCAGGGTCAGTGTCAGGGTCAATGTCAAGGTCAGGGTCAGGGTCAAGGTTAAGGTCAGGGTCAAGGTCAGGGTCAGGGCCAAGGTAAAGTTCAGGTTCAGTGTCAGGGTCAAGGTCAGGGTGACGGTCACGGTCATGTTCAAGGTCAGGGTCAGGGTCAAGGTCAAGGTCAAGGTCAGCGTCAGCGTTAACGTCAGGTTCAGGGTCAGGGTCAAGATCACGGTTATTGCGAAGTTCAAGTTCAGGGTGAAGTTCAAAGTCAAGGTCAGGGTCAGAGTCAAGGTCAAGGTCAGGGTCAGGGTCTGGGCCAAGAACAGGGTCAAGGTCAGGGTCAGGGTAAGAATCAGGGTCAAGGTCAAGGTAAGGTTAAAGTTCAACGTCAAGGTCAAGGTCAGGGTGAGGTTGAAGTTCAAGTTCAGGGTCAAGGTCAAGATCAGTGTCAGGGTCAGGGTCAAGGTCAGAATCAGCGTCAGGGTCAACGTCAATATCAAGGTCAGGGTCAAGTTCAAGGTCAGGGTCAGGGTCAAGGTCAAGGTCAGGGTCAGGGTCAAGGTCAAGGTCAATGTAAAGGTCAGGGTCAAGGTCAGGGTCAAGGTCAACTTTAGGGTCAGGGTGAGGTTGAAGGTCAGGGTCAAGGTCAGGGTCTCTGTCAGGGTCAAGGTCAAAGTCAGGGTCAGGGTCAAGTGCAGGATCAGGGTCAGGGTCAAGCTCAGGGTTAGGTTAGGGTCAGGGTCAAGGTCAGGGTCAAGGTCAGGGTCATGGTCAGGGTCAAGGTCAAGGTCACTTTCAAGGTCAGGGTCAATGTCAAGTTCAGAGTCAGGGTCAAGGTCAAGGTCATGGTCAGGGTGAAGGTCAGGGTCTGTCTCAAGTTCAAAATCAATGTCAGGGTCAAGGTCATGTTCAGGGTCAGGGTCAGCGTTAAAGTCAGGTTCAGGGTCAGGGTCAAGATCAGGGACTCTGTCAAGTTCAAGTTCAGGGTCAAGTTCAAAGTCAAGATCAGGGTCAAGGTAAACTCAAGTTCAGGGTCAGAGTCAAGGTCAAGGTCAGGGTCAGGGTCAAGGTCAGGGTCAGGGTTGGGGTAAGAATCAGGGTCAAGGTCAGGGTAAGGATAAAGGTCAACGTCAAGGTCAAGGTCAGGGTCAGGGTCAATATCAGTGTCAGGGTCAGGGTCAAGATCAGGGTCAGTGTCAAGTTCAACTTCAGGGTAAGGGTCAAGGTCACGTTTAAAATAAAGTTCAGGGTCAGGGTCAAGGTCAAATTCAGGGTCAAGTTCTAGGTCAGGGTCAGGGTCAGGGTCAGGGTCAGAATCAGGGTCAAGGTCAGGGTCAGGGTCAAGTTCATGTTCAGGGTAAATGTCAAGATCAGTGTCATGGTCATTGTCAAGGTCAGGGTCAGATTCGGGGTCAAGATCAAGGTCAGGGTCAAGGTCAGGGTCAGGGTCAAGGTCAAGATAAGGGTCAGTGTCAAGGTCAAGGTCAGGGTCAGGGTAAAGGTCAAGGTCAGGTTCAGGGTCAGGTTCATGGTCAGGGTCAAGGTCAAGGTCAGGGTCAACGTCAAGGTCATGTTCAGGGTCAAGATCAAGTTTATGGTCAGGGTTAGGTTCAAGGTCAGAGCCAGGGTCAAGATCGGGGTCAAGGTCAAGGTCAAGGTCAGTTTCAGGGTCAGAGTTACAGTCAAATTCAGGGTCAGGGTCAAGTTCAAGTTCAGGTTTAAGGTCAAAGTCAAGGTCAGGGTCAGAGTCAGGGTCAAGGTCAGGGTCAGGGTCAGGGTCAAGGTCAGGGTCAGGGTCAGGGTCAGGGTCAGAGTCAGAGTCAGGGTCAGAGTCAGGGTCAGGATCAGGGTCAAGGTCAGGGTCAGGATAAAGTTCAACGTCAATGTCAAGTTCAGGTTCAGGGTCAAGTTCAAGTTCAGGGTAAAGGTCATGATCAGTGTAAGGGTCAGGGTCAGGGTCAAGATCAAGTTCAGGGTCAAGTTCGGGGTCAAGTTCATAGTTAGTGTCAGTGTCAGGGTCAATGTCAGGGTTAGGGTCAGGGTCAAGGTCAAGGTCAGGTTCAGGGACAAGGTCAAGTTCAAGTTCAGGTTCAGGGTCAAGTTAATGGTCAAGGTCAGGGTCAGGTTCAGCGTTTAGGTCAGGTTCAGGGTCAGGGTCAGGGTCAAGATCAGGGTCAGTGTCAAGTTCAACTTCAGGGTCAGGGTCAAGGTCAAGGTTAAGATCAAGTTCAGGGTCAGGGTCAAGGTCAAAGTCAGGGTCAAGTTCTAGGTCAGGGTCAGGGTCAGTGTCACGGTCAGAATCAGGGTCAAGGTCAGGGTCAGATTAAAGGTCATGTTCAGGGTCTATGTCAAGATCAGTGTCATGGTCACTGTCAAGGTCAGGGTAAGGGTCGGGGTCAAGGTCAAGGTCAGGGTCGGGGTCAAGGTCAAGGTCAGGGTCAAGGTCAGGGTCAGGGTCAGGGTCAAGGTCAGGATCAGGGTCAAGGTCAAGGTAAGGGTCAGTTTCAAGGTAAAGGTCAGGGTTAGGGTCAGTGTTATGGTCAAGGTCAGGGTCAGGGTCAGGGTCAGGGTCAAGGTCAAAGTCAGATTCAGGGTCAGGGTCAAGTTCATGGTAAAGGTCAGGGTCAGGTACAGCGTTATGGTCAGGTTCAGGGTAAGGGTCAGGGTCAGGGTCAGGGTCAAGATCAGGGTCAGGGTCAAGGTCAGGGTCAAGGTCAAGTTCATGGTAAGGATCAATGTCTAGTTCAGGGTCAGTGTCAGGGTCAAGTTCAGGGTCAGGGTCAGGTTCAAGTTCAGGGTCAATGTCAGGGTCAGGGTCAAGATCAAGGTCAGGGTCAAAGTCAAGGTCAAGGTCATGGTTAGGGTCAAGGTCAAGGTCAAGGTCAGGGTCAGCGTTAAATTCAGTTTCAGGGTCAGGGTCAAGATAAGTGTCAGTGTCAAGTTCAAGTTCCGGGTCAAGGTCAAAGTCAAGGTCAGGGTCAGAGTCAAGGTCAAGGTCAGGGTAAGGGTCAAAGTCAGCGTCAGGGTCAGGGTCAGGGTCAGAATCAGGGTAAAGGTCAGGGTCAGGATAAAGGTCAAAGTCAAGGTCACGGTCAGGGTCAGGGTCAAGTTCAAGTTCAGGGTCAAGATCATGATCAGTGTAAGGGTCATTGTCAGGGTCAAGATCAAGGTCAGGGTCAAGTTGGGGGTCAAGGTCAAGGTCAGGGTCAGGGTCACAGTCAATGTCAGGGTCAGGGTCAGGGTAAGGGTCAGGGTCAGAGTCAAGGTCAGGGTCAGAGTCAAGGTCAGGGTCAGGGTCAAGGTCAAGGTCAAAGTCAGGGTCAGTGTCAGGGTCAGGTTCAAGGTCAAGGAGAGTTTCAGAGTAAAGTTCAAGGTCAGGGTTAGGGTAAGTGTCAGGGTCAGAGTAAGGTTCAAGGTCAAGTTCAAGGTCAGGTTCAAGTTCAAGGTCAGGGTCAGGGTCAGGTGCAAGTTCAGGTTCAGGGTCAGGTTCAAGGTCAGTTTCAGAATCAGGGTCAAATTCAGGGTCAGGAGAAAGTTCAACGTCAAGGTCAAGGTCAGGGTCAGGTTCAAGGTCAGTTTTAGGGTCAGGGTCAGGGTCAAGGTCAGCGTCAGGGTCAATGTCAGGGTCAGGGTCAAGGTCAAGGTCAAGTATATATTCAGAGTCAGGGTCAAAGTCCGGGTTAGGTTAGGGTCAGGGTCAAGGTCAGGGTCAAGGTCAGGGTCATGGTCAGGGTGAAGATCAGGGTCTGTGTCAGGGTCAAGTTCAAGGTTAGTGTCAATGTCAGTGTCAAGTTCAAGGTCAGGGTCTGTGTCAAGGTCAAGGTCAGGATTAGTGTCAGGGTCAATATCAAGGTCAGGGTCAGGGTCAGGGTCAAGGTCAAGGTCAGGGTCAAGGTCAGGGTAAGGGTCAAGATCAAGGTCAGGGTCAGTGTCAAGGTCAAGTTAAGGTTCAGAGTCAAGTTCAAGGTCAGGGTTAGGTTCAGTTCCACGGTCAAGGTCAGGGTCTAGGTCAAGGTCAGAGTCAGGGTCAGGGTCAAGGTCAAATTCAGGGTCAGGGTCAAGGTCAAGGTCAGGTTCAGGGTCAAGTTCAGGGTCAGGGTCAGGGTCTGGGTCAAGATCAGGGTCAGGGTCAGGGTCACGGTCAGAATCAGGGTCAATGTCAGGGTCAGGATAAAGTTCAACGTCAAGGTCAAGGTCAAGCTCAGGGTCAGGATCAAGATCAGGGTCAAAATCAAGATCAGTGTCAGGGTCAGGGTCAAAATCAGGGTCAAGATCAAGGTCAGAGTTAAGATCATGTTCAGGGTCAGGGTCAAGGTCAAAGTCAGGGTCAAGTTCTAGGTCAGGGTCAGGGTCAGAATCAGGGTCAAGGTCAGGGTCAGGATAAAGGTCAACATCAATGTCAAGGTCAGGGTCAGGGTCAAGTTCATGTTCAGGGTCAATGTCATGATCAGTGTCACGGTCAGGGTCAAGGTCAGGGTCAGGGTCAATATCAAGGTCAGGGTCAAGGTCAAGGTCAGGATCAGTTGCAAGGTCAAGGTCAGCGTCAGTGTCAGGGTCAAGGTCAGGGTCAGGGTCAAGGTCAAGGTAAGATTCAGAGTCAAGTTCAAGGTCACGGTTAGGGTCAGTCTCAGGGTCAAGATCAGGGTCAAGGTCAAGGTCAAAGTCAGGGTCAGGGTCAAGGTCAAATTCAGGGTCAGGGTCAGGATCAAGGTCAGGTTCAGGGTCAAGGTCAGGGTAACAGTCAGGGTCAGGGTCAAGGCCAGGGTCAGGGTCAGGGTCAAGGTCAGGGTCAGGGTCAGGGTCAAGGTCAGGGTCAAGGTTAGTGTCATGGTCAGGGTCAAGGTCAAGTTGAAGTTCAAGGTCAGGGTCAAGGTCACGGTAAAGGTCGCTGTCAGGGTCAAGGTCAAGGTCAAGTTCAGGGTCAGCGTCAAGGTCAAGGTCAATGTCAGGGTCAGGTTCATCGTTAAGTTCACGGTCAGGGTAACGTTCGATGTCAGGGTCAAGGTCAACTTTAGAGTCTGGGTCAGGTTCAAGGTCACGGTCAAGGTTAAAGTCAGGGTCAAGATCAAGGTCAGGGTCTGTGTCAGGGTCAAGGTCATGTTCAGGGTAAAGGTCAAGTTTATGTTCAGGTTCAGGTTCAAGGTAAGGTTCAAGGTCAAGGTCAAGGTCAAGGTCAGGGTCAGGGTCAGCGTTAAAGTCAGGTTCAGGGTCAAGGTCAAGATCAGGGTCAGTGTCAAGTTCAAGTTCAGGGTCAAGGTCAAAGTCAAGGTTAGAGTCAGAGTCAAAGTCAAGGTCAGGGTCAGGGTCAGGGTCAAGGTCAGGGTCAGGATAAAGGTCAACGTCAAGGTCAGTGTAAAGGTCAGTGTCAGGATCAAGGTCAGTGTCAAAATCAAGATCAGTGTCAGGGTCAGGGTCAAGGTCAGGGTCAGGGTCAGGGTCAGGGTAAAGATCAAGGTTAGGGTCAAGGTCAGGGTCAAGGTCAAGGTCAGGGTCAGGGTCAAGGTCAAGATCAGTTTCAGGGTCAGGGTCAAGGTCAGTGTCAGGGTCAAGATCAAGGTCAGGGTCATGGTCAATATCAAGGTAAGGGTCAAGGTCAAGTTCAGGGTCAGGTTCAATGTCAGGTTTAAGGTCAGGGTCAAGGTCAAGGTTAGGGTCAGTGTCAAGGTCAAGGTCAGTGTCAAGGTCAGGGTCAGGGTCAATGTCAGTGTCAAGGTCAAGGTCAGGGTCAATGTCAGGATCAGGGTCAAGGTAAAGGTTAGGGTTAGGGTTAAGCTCAAGTTGAGGTTCAGAGTCTAGTTCAAGGTCAGGGTTAGGGTCAGTTTCAGGGTCTAGGTCAGGGTTAGGATGAGGGTCAGTGTCAAGGTCAGGGTCAAGGTCAAGGTCAAATTCTAGGTCAGGGTCAAGGTCAAGTTCAGGATCAGGGTCAGGGTCAAGTTCAGGGTCAGGGTCAGGGTCAAAGTCAAGGTCCAGTTCAAGGTTAGGTTCAAGTTGAATGTCTTGTTCAGGGTCAGGGTCAGGTTTAGGGTAAAGGTCAGGGTCAAGGTCTGGGTCAAGGTCATGTTCAGGGTCACGCTCAGGTTCAAGGTCAAAATCAGGGTCAAGTTCTAGGTCAGGGTCAGGGTCAGGGTCAGAATCAGGTTCAAGGTCAGGGTCAGGATAAAGGTCAACATCAAGGTCAGGGTCAGGGTAAGGTTAAAGGTCAGGGTCAGAGTCAAGTTCAGTGTCAGGGTCAATGTCAGGGTCAGGGTGAGTATCAAGGTCAAGGTCAGGGTCAAGGTCAGGGGCAGGGTCAAGGTCAGGGTCAACTTTTAGGATATGTTCAGGGTCAAGGTCAAGTTTAGGGTCAGGGTTAGGTTCAATGTCAGGGACAGGGTTAGGGTCAAGGTCAGGGTCAGGGTCAGTGTCAGGGTTAGGTCAGGGTCAGGGTCAAGGTCAGGGTCAGGGTCAGGGTCAGGGTCAGAATCAGGGTCAAGTTCAGGGTCAGGATAAATGTCAAGGTCAAGGTCAGGGTCAGGGTCAGGTTCAAGTTCAGGGTTAAAATCAAGATCAGTGTCAGGGTCAGGATCAAGGTCAAGATCAAGGTCAGGGTCAATGTCAAGGTCAAGGTCAAGGTCAGGGTCATTGTCAGGTACAAGTTCAGGGTCAGGGTAAGGGTCAGGGTCAGAGTGAATTTCAGGGTCAGGGTCAAGGTCAAGGTCAGATTCAGGGTCAGGGTCAAGGTCAAATTCAGGGTCAGGGTCAAGGTCAAGGTCTAGTTCAGGGTCAAGGTCTGGGTAAGGGTCAGGGTTAGGGTCAGGGTCAAGGTCAGGGTGAAGGTCAGGGTCAGGTTCAGGGTCAGGGTCAGTATCAAGGTCAATGTCAGGGTCAGGATAAAGTTCAACGTCAAGGTCAAGGTCAAGCTCAGGGTCAGGATCAAGGTCAGGGTCAATATCAAAATCAGTGTCAGGGTCAGGGTCAAGGTCAGGGTCAAGGCCAGGGTCAAAATCAAGGTCAAGGTCAAGGTCAGGGTCACGGTCAGCGTTAAAGTCAGGGTCGGGGTAAAGTTTAAGGTCAGGGTCAGGGTCAGCGTTAAAGTCAGGGTCGGGGTCAGGGTCAAGGTCAGGGTCAGGGTCAGAGTCAGGGTCAAGGTCAGGGTCAGGATAAAGGTCAAAATCAAGGTCAAGGTCAGGGTCAGGGTCAAGTTCAAGTTCAGGGTCAAGATCAATATCAGTGTCAGGGTCAGGTTCAAGGTCAGGGTCAGGGTTAGGGTCAAGGTCAAGGTCAGGGTCAGGGTCAGGGTCAGGGTCAACGTCAGGGTTAAGATCAAGTTCAGTGTCAGGGTCAAGGTCAAAGTCAGGGTCAAGTTCTAGGTGAGGGTCAGGGTCAGGTTCAGGGTCAGAATCAGGGTCAAGGTCAAGGTCAGGATAAAGGTCAACATCAAGGTCAAGGTCAGGGTCAGGGTCAAGTTCATGTTCAGGGTCAAT
Organism: Clangula hyemalis; assembly: GCA_963989345.1. The sequence continues at coordinate 2,250,747 of CAXDIO010000168.1, read as the reverse complement.
GTCATGATCAGTGTCAGTGTCAGGGTCAAGGTCAAATTCAGGGTCAGGGTCAAGGTCAAGGTTAGGTTCAGGGTCAAGGTCAGTTTTAGGGTCAGGGTCAGGGTCTGTGTCAAGGTCAGGGTCAGGGTCAAGGTCAAGGACAAGTTCAGGATCAGGATCAGGGTCTAGGTCAGTCTTAGGTTAGGGTCAGGGTAAAGGTCAGGTTCAAGGTCAGGGTCATGGTCAGCGTCAAGGTCAAGATCATGGTCAGTGTCAAGTTCATGTTCAGGGTCAAGGTCAAGGTAAGGGTCAGGGTCAAGGTCAAGGTCAGGGTCAAGGTCAGTGTCAGGGTCAAGTTCTAGGTCAGGGTCAGGGTCAGGGTCAGAATCAGGTTCAAGGTCAGGGTCAGGATAAAGGTCAACATCAAGGTCAGGGTCAGGGTAAGGTTAAAGGTCAGGGTCAGAGTCAAGTTCAGTGTCAGGGTCAATGTCAGGGTCAGGGTGAGTATCAAGGTCAAGGTCAGGGTCAAGGTCAGGGTCAGGGTCAAGGTCAGGGTCAACTTTTAGGATATGTTCAGGGTCAAGGTCAAGTTTAGGGTCAGGGTTAGGTTCAATGTCAGGGACAGGGTTAGGGTCAAGGTCAGGGTCAGGGTCAGTGTCAGGGTTAGGTCAGGGTCAGGGTCAAGGTCAGGGTCAGGGTCAGGGTCAGGGTCAGAATCAGGGTCAAGTTCAGGGTCAGGATAAATGTCAAGGTCAAGGTCAGGGTCAGGGTCAGGTTCAAGTTCAGGGTTAAAATCAAGATCAGTGTCAGGGTCAGGATCAAGGTCAAGATCAAGGTCAGGGTCAATGTCAAGGTCAAGGTCAAGGTCAGGGTCATTGTCAGGTACAAGTTCAGGGTCAGGGTCAATGTCAGGGTCAGGGTGAGTATCAAGGTCAAGGTCAGGGTCAAGGTCAGGGGCAGGGTCAAGGTCAAAGTCAGGGTCAGGGTCAAGGTCAAGGTAAGGTTCAGAGTCAAGTTCAAGATCATGGTTAGGGTCCGTGTCAGGGTCAATGTCAGGGTAAGGATCAGGGTCAAGTTCAGGGTCAGGGTCAATGTCAGGGTCAGGGTCAAGGTCAATGTCAAGTTCAGGATTAGGGTCAGGGTTAAGGTCAGGGTCATGGTCAAGGTCAATGTCAAGTTCAGGATCAGGGTCATGGTCAAGTTCAGGGTTAGGTTAGGGTCAGGGTCAAGGTCAAGTTCAAGGTCTGGGTCAAGGTCAAGGTCAGAGTCAGGGTCAGTGTCAAGGTCAAATTCAGGGTAAGGGTCAGGGTCAAGTTCAGGTTCAGGGTCAAATTCAGGGTAAGGGTCAGGATCAGGGTAAGGGTCAGGTTCAAAATCAAGGTCAAAGTCAAGATCAGGGTCAGGGTCAGGGTCAGGGTCAGGGTCAAGGTCAAGTTCAAGGTCAGGTTCATGTTGAAGGTCTGGTTCAGGGTCAGGGTCAAGGTCAAGGTCAGGGTCAGCATATAGTTCAAGGTCAGGGTGAGGGTCAAGATCAGGGTAAGTGTCAAGTTCAAGTCCAACGTCAAGGTCAAGGTCAGGGTCAGGGTCAAGGTTAGGGTTAAGATCAAATTCAGGGTCAGGGTCAAGTTCAAAGTCAGGGTCAAGTTCTAGGTTAGGGTCAGGGTCAGGGTGAAGGTCAGAGTCAGGGTCAGGGTCAAGTTCAAAGTCAGGGTCAAGTTCTAGGTTAGGGTCAGGGTCAGGGTGAAGGTCAGAGTCAGGGTCAGGGTCAGAATCAGGGTCAAGGTCAGGGTCAGGTTCAAGTTCAGTGTCAGAGTCAATGTCAGGGTCAGGGTCAGGGTCAAGGTCAAGGTCAGGGTCAAGGTCATGGCCAGGGTCAAGGTCAAGGTCAGGGTCAGGGTCAAGGTCAAGGTAAGGTTCAGAGTCAAGTTCAAGGTCAGGGTTAGGGTCCTTGTTTGGGTCAAGGTCAGGGTAAGAATCAGGGTCAGGGTCAAGGTCGGGGTCAGGGTCAATATCACGGTCAGGGTCAAGGTCAATGTCAAGTTCAGGATCAGGGTCAGGGTCAAGGTCAGTGTCATGGTCAAGGTCAAGGTCAAGGTCATGTTCAGGATCAGGGTCAGGTTTGTGAGGAATGTTTTAACAATTCGTGTGCATAAAGAAAAGTCCTGTCTGCTTCTGCTTCTGTCTGCTTCGGGGACCTGCAATGGCAGCCAGATTCCTGAACCACAGATGCAGTGGGTCCCAGTCTCCCCCTCATTCTAGTCAATTTATCACGTCTTCAGAAAATACTCCTCAAATTCTTGAGCTTGTTTGCTTTTGTTATTCCGGATTTCTATTCCTAGCAGTTACAGCCTTTTTCCTGTTGTTTTGGCTATCGGTGTGACTGTCTCTGTCAATAGTTGGTAGGGAATGTTCTAATCACTTGTGAAGTGTCAATAAGAAAGCTATTTGTGTTTGTATGACTTCTTTGATGTCCGGGAGCCTCAGAATAGCTGATAACAACCAGTGACTGTTATGGAACACTATGCAGGCCTCTGATATCTGGCCAGATATCCAAGGAAGCTGAAGGATGGCTAGGAGACAAGACCTGCAGGGGATGCTGTATAAACTTAACATGGTGCCAAAGGAGTAAAAAGGGGAAGGACAAGAAAAAAAAACTTGAAGAGGAAGACTACTAGCCTTCAGCATGAAAGACCCCCAGAGGGACCACCGGAGACTGATGCGCATGCTCCAGTAGGAGGGACTGGACCCCGGAAGCTAATTAGAATAACCTATTTTTTTTAGAAGTAGTAATGAATATGTATTAGTCTAGGTGTATAAAAATCGGCTACTTGATGTGGCTGGTGTGCATCCTGGTGGAGCGGAGACTCCCGGTGCACCCAGCGCTGTTTGCTTACCTCTATTCTCTTAATAAATCCTATTTTTTTTTTATTTAAACCTATTTTGAAGACTGAGCCATTTCTAACAATTTGGGGGCTCGTCCGGGATGGCTATGGTTCCTGAACCCTGATTTGATCCAGGAGAGGCGCCCCACCATTTGGTGGCTCCTGTTTGAGTCGGGTCGGGACTAATGCCATCCTGAACCTGAATAAAGGTAAGCAAAGAATTTGATTTTTTGAGCTCCCTTGCCGGCTGTATTGTTGGTCGTTTTTTCCCGTAATTCTGCGCGCGAAGATCCGGACGAAGACGACGGAGTCGTAAGTGTTTGCGGATACCGTTCGGTTGGGTAAAGGTGCGGTTGCTAGCGTCTGTGTGTGAGAGTGTAACTGAGACTTCTAACGTCAGTGTGGAGGTCTTTTTTTTGTTGTTGTTGTTTTCTCACCGGTTCTAATCTCCTGGAGGGGGGCTTAGCCGGTGAAAGGATTGATTCTATAGAAGTGGTTCCTATAGAATTCTGGACACGTGGGTGGGTGACAGGTCCTAACCCCCCTGCAAGACACTCTCACTGAGGGCAACCAAGGGCTGTGGGAATTGCCACTATTAAAATTCCCAGATGGGTCAGAAAAAATCGAGGACCAAGGACCGAGAAGGGAGCAAATTACCAGATATACCACCAGAAAGTCCATTAGGAATAATGATTGGAAATTGGAACAATAGGGGCCCCAGAAAAATTAAAAAGAGTAAATTAAAAATGACCCAGTATTATATGATAGAATGACCAAAAGAACTCTTAAGACCCCATGTATTTTGATCCACGGAGGACGGGGTCTGTCAGGCTTTGAACATTAATAGTAGAATACCCGTGGATCCGGAAAAGAGCAAGCTGAAACATTGGAATTAGAAATTAGAGAGCAATTGATTAAGAATGAATATGTGCTACATTTGTGCCTGTGTTGCACTTATACCTCCAGATAACAGGAGCCTCTCGGACCCTGAGAACCAGATCTAAAACAACCACATGGTTCGGACTTTAATTAAGGGGTCTGAGATAAGGAGGACTGTTCACAAAGGGACAGGTTATGCAGATGTATAGGAATGTTCATGTATATGTAACTCTTTGCTAGATATAACCAAAGCAAATTGCCACGTTAGGCGTGCACGACTTTGGTGGGACTACCTGCCCTGTGCCGCCCAGAACTGAGTAAACGTACCTACTTTACAATCTTACTGATTGTGGAGTCAGCTTTCTGTGAGTCATTTTGTCATTTTTCTATGAGCTAGGCAGGAGATACTCTGCTCGGCTGCGGGATCAGCTGCGGAGCGGACGCCCCTAGGTGCACCCCGAGTGTTTTGCTCGGAGGGGACTCCACTCTCAGCTGCTCACCACAGGAGCAAAGATCTCCTGAAACTGCAGACAAACGGTATGTTTTCAGCTGCTGGAGGGATACTAACTGGAGTGTTAATAATTGTATGTGTTATTTTTAAATGTCCAGGTATTTTGTGTTGAAAGTATTTGTGTAAGTGCAAGGGTTTGAAACAAAATGTTACAAGTCACTTCACGAAGAACACAGTCAGAGACAATACTTGTTTGATTGGTTAACATTCTAAATTATATTCTTGTGGTGTGAATGAGGTGTGCTAGAGGCCTCTCTGTGTGATTGCTGTGTGAGTGAGCGAGTACAGAGTTCTGATCCGTATTCTCCACAAAGGGAGTGGGCGGAGACGAACGAAGTGAAAAAGTTTTATCCAAGTTTTGAGTGGTGGTGCCTAATATATGGGCCTGGCGGTGTATCTTGTGATCCTATTTTTGCTCTTAAATGCTTTGAGTGTGACAGTGAAAACGGGGGAGCCCGGAGCAGCGCCGGGAGATCGCAGCGGCGCCGGGCGACCCGAGAGACACGGAGAGACCTGACAGAAGCCGGAAAACGCGGGAAATTGAAGTAATCGCGGTGAGACGCGGGACATCCGAGATCGAGTTGCTACGGGAGACCAGAGGCGTCGGTGGACAACGGCAGTCGACCCTCACCCTCACCGTGTGGCGAGTTGGTACATAGCAGCGGGGCGGAGATCAGGATCCTGCAGCCTGTCTGACGTAACCATGGAGGCAGCAGCGGCTGTGCTGCTTCTCTCTAGCATTCTTTTTATGAGAGGTTTATCTTGCAATGCAAAAAAAGACTATTCGTCCCCAGATCGGTGTTATAACTGTTATAACTATGTTTCTGGATAACATTCCGTGGGGTTGCCACATTCTACGGATTACTAATGACGATTTAGCTCTGTTGTGGGGCAGGAGTGCAGAGACGCAGATTACACTGCCAAATGACCACCGGCAGGCTCTTTCACAAATAGCTTCTAAGGTTGCAGCTGGCACTGCCTGCAGCCGTATAGCAGACATCACACTCTCTTTCCTAACTAGTAATCATGTGTCTCATCCATTTGTGGTGAATGGTTAATGGCAAAAAGAAAAGGGAGAAAGGGGCTGACTGATTCATTTCTTTGGTAGTTCGGGCTTGAGCCCTGGGAATTTGGTAAGAAGGGGGAGAGCGAGTTTATTTAGGCATCAATACCATTTAAACCCCCATATTGACGGATACACAGGAGTGATTCCTTGTTTTGTATGGGCTTACTAACAAAGTGCATGAGAAAAATTCGGTCCTGTTGAAATGTAAATTTTTGTGGAAAAGGTGATAATGTTTGTCTAGAAGACTGGAGGCTGCGTGCTTCAGCTGTTTTCCTGAAGTTCCGTGGATTTATGATTGAAACTGGGCACAGAAAGCAAGGGGACTTTCACTAAGTATTGCAATCAGTGGCGGCCACTATATAAACTAAATGGCCACTTTATAATCAATCGACTATAACACTATCTTGCAATTGATGTTGTTTTTGAGGAGAGAAGGAAAATAGGATTAAATATCTCATACTGATATGTTGTTTCAGCATCTTAGAGGAAAAGAGTGGAATTAAGTTGGCCCCTGACTGAGCCTTTGGTGTTGGCATGAGAAAAGTACAGGCTGCAGACAGATAAAGGAAGTGTTAAAAGAGTTGCTGAAGGTGTTAAAGGTGTGGCATGTAGTGTTTAACAGAGCTTTTTGAAGTTGAATGAGCAGGAGAAGAGGATGTAGGAATGTTAATAGTTCTGCCTCAACAGGAGGCTGTGATCCCAAAATCACCGGTGTGAGCCCTTTGGGGCAGAGGGACCATGATGAGTGCGAGAGAGTTGTCATGGACACAGAAAAGCAACGAACTCTTAAAACAACCTGAGTTTATGAGTGAGCTCAGATTGCCAATGGGACCGCTCAGGGAACTGTTGACAATTGCATTCCCCTGACCGGCCCCACGCTGGGACTATATTCACCCCGGAAATAATGAACAGTAAATACCAAAATCTGGTTAAATTGGGAATTGAGAATCTGTTCCAACAAGATCCAAAAGAGACCCCTATGGAATTTTTGACTGACTCTGGAATGCAATGGAAAACAAAACAAAACAAACAAACGAAACTGGAGAAAATAGGGGCTAAATTAGAACAAGGAAAATGGACTCTGCCAGACAGATGAGAGATATTGCCAAAGGCTTATACGAAGCAAATATTGGGACGTTTGCATGCACGAACACATTGGGGTACAAAGGTGTTAAGTGATCATTTACTAAAACAATTTGGGTGCATTGTTTTTTTTTGAAATAGCAAAGCAAATCACACAAGGTTGTTTAACTTGTCAAAGAATAAATAAGAAAATATTTCAACAAGAGACTGCAGGAGGAAGAAAAACAGCTTATCGGCCTTTCGAGAGAGTACAAGTTGATTTTACTGAATTGCCCAAAGTAGGGAGAATAAAATATTTATTGGTAATTGTGGATCATTTAACATAATGGGTAGAAGCTTATCCCGTGGCACGAGCTACGGCACAAGTGGTGGCAAAAATTTTATTGGAACACCTAATACCTAGATATGGGATAATCCAGTACATTGATTCTGACCAGGGCACACACTTTACTTCTAAAATAATAAAATTACTATGTCAATCATTGGGTATTCAGTGGGAATATCATACTCCGTGGCACCCACAAAGTTCAGGAAAAGTAGAAAGAATGAATCAAACGATAAAACAGCAATTGGCTAAATTAATGATTGAGACACAAATGCCTTGGATTTGATGCTTACCATTAGCACTTCTAAACATCAGAACTAAACCACATAATAAGACTGGATTATCACCATCTGAAATGTTATATGGTATGCCTTATTCACAGGGGATGCTTCTGGGAGACAATGTAGTTGAGGATCGTAGCATCCAGAAATATATAGTTACTATTGGGAAAAAAATTGCAAGAACTGAGAGAAATTGGAATACTGGCTCAGACACCACCTTTAGGATTCGCTATTCATCAAATTCAGCCAGGGGACAAGGTCTTAATAAAATCTTGGAAAGAAGAATCATTACAACCCTGGTGGGAGGGACCGTATCTTGTTTTACTTACCACTGAAACAGCTGTGAGAACAGCAGAAAGGGGTTGGACCCATGCATCCAGAGTAAAAGGACCAGTAAATACCAAAGCTTGGAGGGTTGAGTCTGCTCCTGGGGAACTGAAGTTAAAGCTAAAAAAGGACTAATGTTCTGGTAATAAGGCTCGAAGAAGGGGACAAGCCTACAACGAATAAAGGGGAGAAGGCAAGACCGGGGCAGGACTCTCCACTGCGGTGTGTATAATGTGTATAGTCTACCGAGGGAGGCAACCCCTACGGGTATTGACTGCCGAGTGTGAGGGCCTCGACCGGACTTCTCCCACACTGAAAGACAAGCTGTCCCAGAAAGAAAAGAGAAACAAACGAGCGAATGAAAAAATATATGTATAGTAAGAGTTTTTTTAACCTATTGTAATTAGTTTTCCAGGAGCTGGACCACCCTCAGAGGCTGAACAGTGACCCGAGCTCAAATAGATCCTGGAGGTGGATCCAACCCCTATACTTGAAGGTATTTTTCACACCCCTACAATATTCTCTGGACGACGCAGAAGGATGTTATATTTTCTGGTACTATTCATACAAGGGCAATTGAGCTATGGTAATAACTTTTTTATTCTGGGAGAGGAAGTAGCTAAAGCTTTTAATCTTAGCAATTGCTGGGTTTGTGGAGGACCAGGGGGAGCTGAAAGTTGGCCCTGGGTAGCTGGCCCAGTTGAGCCTAAGTGGTGGGTTAGCAATTTAAGTGAAGTTCATAATGGAACCCAATTTTGGAGAGATGAAGGGGGCCCGTGGCCATTGCATTCATCAGAAAAAGGTATATACTGTTTAAACAGAACAGGAACAGTAAAGGTAGGAAAAAGCATTTGTAAATGGACTCTGTCCCCTGGATATGAATGTACTGATCCTGAATGTAGACATATAAACTGTACAACAAGTAAAGGGAAATGGAATGTTACACATGTCCAGCTAAAAAATGGGACTTGGCTGAAATGCTCATCTAAGGAATTTTTTAGACCTGGATGTAAGGCCATGGCGAGAGCCCAATCAAAAGGACAATTCGACGTTCAAATTTTGAGTTGTCAGCGTGATAACACCACTAGGGAGCAACATGTGGTAAGAGTCTACCCCTGGAGGTGGCAAAATGAGAACGGGACACAAGCATTTTTTTAAACATTTTTGGTCAGCTCGTAATGTAACAAGTCGTGAAGGGGAACTTAGCTGTAATTGTAAGTGGGAATCTGGTGTGGGGGCTTGGAAGTGTATATATACAAGTACCAATGGAGCGGACATTGTAACGGGACCACTTGGTAATAAGAATACTTTGTATTTTCATGCCCCAAGAAATAAAAAGGAATGGGATGGTCCTTTTCCGAATGGGACATGGGCTTTAAAAGGACATTATTGGGTATGTGGCAAACAGGCCCATAAAAAGCTACCAAAGGACTGGTCAGGAATATGCTATGTGGGGTACATAAGACCCTTATTCTTTTTATTATCACAAATACAAGGAAGTAAACTTAGGAGTAAAATTATATGATGATCTTAATAGGGAAAAACGATATATTGATGCCTCTTTAGCTGGAGGTAGTGCCCAAAAATGGAGAGAAAATGAGTGGCCTCCTGAAAGAATCATACAGTATTATGGACCAGCTACCTGGAACCCGAATGAAGTAATATCTGGGGCCCAAGAACCTATTTATAATCTAAATCGAATAATTAGGTTACAAGCTGTCCTCGAAATAATAACCAATCAAACAGCAACAGCTCTAGACCTCTTGGCTGACCAGTCTACCCAAATGAGGAATGCTATCTTTCAACATAGAATGGTTTTAGACTATCTACTAGCAGAAGAGGGGTGTGTGTGTGGTAAATTAAACGATTCTAATTGTTGCTTACAAATTGACGATAACGGAAAAGTAGTTAAGAAAATAACCAAAGAAATTAGAAAATTGGCCCATGTCCCAGCACAAACCTGGAAGGATATGGAATGGGATTTATTTTCATGGCTGCCTGGTGGACCGTGGGTTAAAAGAGTATTATTTTTTTTGTTATGTAGTGTAATGACACTATTGTTTATACCTTGTATGATACCTTGCCTTACATTATTAATACACCGGGTGATAAATAGTACATTTGTAATAACTTCATTAAAAAGGGAAGGGGATATGTCAATTATGATGCTTAAGGATTGTACCCTCCAAGAACGGATTGATGAAATCCAATTATTAACAACAGAAGAGACACGAATTGAGGATGTTAAAAAGAAGATAAGGGATTGTGAGGAATGTTTTAACAATTCGTGTCCATAAAGAAAAGTCCTGTCTGCTTCTGCTTCTGTCTGCTTCGGGGACCTGCAATGGCAGCCAGATTCCTGAACCACAGATGCAGTGGGTCCCAGTCTCCCCCTCATTCTAGTCAATTTATCACGTCTTCAGAAAATACTCCTCAAATTCTTGAGCTTGTTTGCTTTTGTTATTCCGGATTTCTATTCCTAGCAGTTACAGCCTTTTTCCTGTTGTTTTGGCTATCGGTGTGACTGTCTCTGTCAATAGTTGGTAGGGAATGTTCTAATCACTTGTGAAGTGTCAATAAGAAAGCTATTTGTGTTTGTATGACTTCTTTGATGTCCGGGAGCCTCAGAATAGCTGATAACAACCAGTGACTGTTATGGAACACTATGCAGGCCTCTGATATCTGGCCAGATATCCAAGGAAGCTGAAGGACGGCTAGGAGACAAGACCTGCAGGGGATGCTGTATAAACTTAACACGGTGCCAAAGGAGTAAAAAGGGGAAGGACAAGAAAAAAACTTGAAGAGGAAGACTACTAGCCTTCAGCATGAAAGACCCCCAGAGGGACCACCGGAGACTGATGCGCATGCTCCAGTAGGAGGGACTGGACCCCGGAAGCTAATTAGAATAACCTATTTTTTTTAGAAGTAGTAATGAATATGTATTAGTCTAGGTGTATAAAAATCGGCTACTTGATGTGGCTGGTGTGCATCCTGGTGGAGTGGAGACTCCCGGTGCACCCAGCGCTGTTTGCTTACCTCTATTCTCTTAATAAATCCTATTTTTTTATTTAAACCTATTTTGAAGACTGAGCCATTTCTAACACTTGGTTTCCCTGACATCTTCTGGCAGCTGCAGATTCTTCTCCAGGATGGCATCGGCCACCCCCACTGCGGGGGGCACAGTCCAGTGCTGATGAGTCCAAGACCAGCTGCTGTCTGCTTGGGGAAGTGCCACCACAAATTGAGCTCTTGGTCCATCACTTTGTTCCTTCACAGACCCCCTGGGACTTTCAGCCTGTGTCTATCACTCCATGAAGAAGCCCAGAAAACAGAAGAGCAAGGAGTAACCCCTTGGCTCTATTCCTGACAGCAGCTTTGGAAAAGGCATCCAGGCTTCTGGGTTTGCCTTGAGCAGCCCCTTTTGTTACTGTGGTGCTAGCAGGGAGAAGCTGTGACCCCAGGCTGTACAGTGCCTGCTGCTGCCTGCAGGGATTGGGATGCCACTGTAGAGACAACAGGACTGTCACCAAGGTACACGAGATCTGACAGCTTATCCAAATAAAAGAGCACAGGAGAAAAATGTGGAGACCAAAAGAGAGCAGCAGTGAAAAGGCCACGTCCTGCTGCTGGCCATGGCCATGGCTCCAGGGAAGCAGCAGCCCCGACCCAAAGGCAGCAGAGAGGCAGAGCCCAGCGGGCAGTGAGGGGCGGCCCCGAGGGCCACCGGGGCTGCTCCTGCATGTGGCAGCTGGGCTCTTGGCCCTGAGCCCCTCCTGAATGGTGGCAGTGCTGAGACCAGCTGCAGAGGAGATGGGAAGAGGGGACCTGAGTGCAATAAACATCTTATGACTTCCTTATTGGGTGTATCTATACAGGAAACTGCCATGTTTCCTGTAAATGAGTAACAACGAAATGATTAACAAGTAGGAGGATAAGAAATATAATTTTTATATCAGAAAAAATATCTTCTGAATATAATAATACAGACAAATATTAAGAAAAAAAGCCTTTTTTTTTTTTTTTTGAGGAAATATAGGAATTTGTATTTTATGCATAATATTATATGTGAATATATTGAAGAACTGTGTATTCTAGCACTGTCCTCACTGAATTCCTTAGTTCCTTGTTCCTTATGCTGTAGATGAAAGGGTTCACTGCTGGAGGTACAACCAAGTAGAGAGCTGCTATCACCAGGTCCAGGGATGGGAAGGAGATGGAGGGGGACTTCAGGTAGGCAAACATTCCAGTGCTGGCCATCAGGGAGACGACAGCCATGTGAGGGAGGCAAGTGGAGAATGCTTTGTGCCGGCCCTGAGAAGCGGGCATCCTCAGCACTGCCCTGAGGATGTGTATATAGGAAATAACACGAAAAGAGAACAACCAAATAACACAGAAATGCTAAACACAAGTGCCCCAACTTCCCTGAGGTAGGCATCTGAGCAGGAGAGCTTAAGGATCTGGGGGATCTCACAGAAGAACTGGTCCAAAGCATTGCCTCGACAGAGGGGCAGGGAAAATGTGTTGGCCGTGTGCAGGACAGCATTGAGAAAGCCACTGCCCCAGGCAGCTGCTGCCATCTGGGCACAAGCTCTCCTGCCCACGAGGCTCCCGTAGTGCAGGGGCTTGCAGATGGCAACGTAGCGGTCGTACGACATGACTGTGAGAAGGGAATACTCTGCTCCAATGAAGAAGACTAAAAAGAAGACCTGTGCAGCACATCCTTGGTAGGAGATGGCCCTGGTGTCCCAGAGGGCATTGGCCATGGCTTTGGGCAGAGTGGTGGAGATGCAGCCCAGGTCGAGGAGGGCGAGGTTGAGGAGGAAGAAGTACATGGGGGTGTGGAGGCGGTGGTCGCAGGCTACGGCGCTGAGGATGAGGCCGTTGCCCAGGAGGGCAGCCAGGTAGATGCCCAGCAAGAGCGCGAAGTGCAGGAGCTGCAGCTCGCGCGTGTCTGCGAATGCCAGCAGCAGGAACTCACTCACAGAGCTGATGTTAGGCATTTTCTGACATTGCACACAGTTTTCTGTTGAAGAGGATAAGGCAGAACATAGTTAGTACACATTTCTCTGACGGATACTTCTTGCAAGCCTTAGAGTACCCCCCAGCCTAGCCTCTTTCTTTGCAGGAGATTCTTTCTGCATCTGCCTTGTTTGTGCTGTGGCTGGTGCTGCCTGAGAGTGGCACTTAGAGCAGGAGCTGCTATGGGCTCAGAGGAGTCCTTCCTCCTCTGCAGCAGGAGGGAGGCAGAAACATGGGGGAAACTCTAGTTCAGTCCACTTGTCAGGTCAATGAGATTTGCAGTACTGGTGCAAACAGCTCATCTGAATGCAGAGCAGAGCTGCAGGTGCCACTGCTGAACACTGGTGTTCTCAGCTGCCTTGTCACCTCTCTGAGAGCTGTAGGACCATCCCACTGTGGTGTTTCCCTGAGAAGAAACCGGAGACATCTGAGATCAGAGAAGACCCCATCCAAGTGCAGCTGGACAGAAGCCTCACCTTATCACCACGGGACTGATCAGGATCTCAGTTCTTCCCTCCTAACAAGGGGTGTGGAGGCCTCACTCCAGCTACCCACAGACTGCCATCCAGTAGCACAGGCATGGCCTTAGCGAGGAGGTGTCCTTTTCTTCGGGATCCTGGATAACACAAGGATGCCACAAGAGAACTGCATCCTGATGGAGAGTAGCCTGCAGCCCAGGAGGATGCCCCATGAACAGACCTGGATATCCACAAGCTGGGGTGTCCCAGTATCCCAACTGTACTCCCTACAGTGTCTGGTGGAGGCTTAGCCAATTGGCTCTTGTCTGACCAGGGGTAGCTAGGTTATGACACTCCAAGGGGTTTCTGCCAGACTTTCTCACCTCGCACTGCAACCCAGCAGGACTCTCAAAGCCTACTGCATTGCCCACTGCCCTCCCAGAAACAAGACCCAGCAGGAGACCCTTCCAGGACCTGCAGCTGCATGGCCCTGCAGCCAGGCACTTACCTTGTCAAAGGCTGTGCACATTTCTCCTGCAGGCAGCTCTCAGCATCCTCCAACTGCCAACTGCCTTCAGCCCTCTCTCCTTTTCTTCTCTCTGTGTCTGTGCCTCTGTGTCTCTTTCCTGCTGTGCTGTGCAGAGGAGCTGCTCCTGGGCACAGCTGTCTCTCTGCACCAGGGCCCTCTTGCCACCAGCTCTCTCTGTCCCACGAGCCCGGCCCAGCTCAGCAGCACAGCACCAGCCCAAGGCACTCGAATCACCCCTCTGGGGGCTTTGCTGATGAGCCCACAAACCTCAGGCCCTCAGAGACAATTGCAGACATCTCTCCAGAAGTCCAAGTCAGAGGCAAGTTTCCTGCAGTGTCCCCCTGAGGGCCAGCACTCACACAGCCTCTCTTGGAGCTCGTTAGAGCCGACCACTGGAGGCAGTGAGGACAAGGAGACAAAGGCAATGTGAAGGTGACACTGATGTGGAGGAAAACTGGATGTGTGTCACCAAGCACAAGGGTCAGGACTTGACCTCCAGCCTGTAGGAAGGGAGATCCTTTCCTTTACAGGTTGCTCAGGGCTCTTTGTGGGGCAGTAGGAGATGGGGATGTGCATGGCCAAGTGCAGGAGAATGGTACCATCCCTGCCTGGTTCATGGTTGGGAGCGAGGAGGCAATGAGGCCCTGGTGCTTTAACGATCAGCTGTCTGCTCCTAGGCCTCAGTGGCAGAGACAACAGCCATAACCATGGACACAAAGACCTGGGTCCTGTTGGGGCTTTCAGCCTTGCCACAGCCATTGCTCCTCTCCTCACCAGGCTGTCTGAGGGACTCCCGGGCTCCCAAATCTTCCACTGCCGGATGCAGACCCTTCTGTGGGTAGTGTCACATTCAACCTGAGCTGAGTCTGATAACTCAGATTTTCTTGGTGGCCATGCTTCTCATATGGCAGCTCTCTAGGAAGCTGGCCTGGTTCCTGGTGAGCAGGCACCACTGCTCGTATGGCATCCCTCGTGGTGCCCAGGCCCTCCTCCTCCTGGCCACTGCTCACTCAGCAGGGTCTCAGTCTGCTCTGATGTGTAGGGTCCCTCTTCTTCTGGTGAAGGATTGGGCTTTTCTCCTTGTAAATGTCAGGAGGTTTGTGTAGGCAAAATCCCACAGTTTCTAAGGTTGCCCCACGCTGATGCTCCATTCTGTCAGCTGTTAATGTATGCAGGCAGATGGCTCACCCTGACAATGCTGTTTCTCACAAGGTAACAGTAGCAGGAGTTTGTAGGACAGTTTGGATTATACAGCAGGAACTAGTTGAATGGAATTACAGCACAGAATCAGTGAAGGGTGGGGGATAGAAGGCTGCCAGATTCCACTTTTCCTGTTCTTCCTTCTCATGCGTGCTGTTACTTTGTCTGGAACTGCATCCTATATACAAAACACAGCACTGTATCATCTAATAGGAAGGAAATTAAGTCTATCCCAGCCAACACATGGACAATATCCACCCCATATTCCATACCATGCTCAGCTCCAGTACTTTCCAGTTAATCACCACCACCTTTTCTCAGATGATATACACACAGATATATCATGCCCTTAGTCTGTGGGTGTCCTGGTGTTGGCTAGGATCGAGATACTTTTCCTCCTAGTAGCTGGTATGAAGCTGTGTTTTGGATTTAGCATGAGTACTCAGTACTAAGGCCAGTCCTCTTTAATATCTTTATCAATGATCTGGATGAGGGGATCGAGTGCACCCTCACTAAATTTGCAGATGACACCAAGGTAGGTGCATGTGTCGATCTGCTTGAGGGTAGGAAAGCTCTGCAGGAGGATCTGGATAGGCTGGACCGATGGGGTGAGGCCATCTGTATGAACTTCAACAAGGCCAAGTGTCAGGTCCTGGACCTGGGGCGCAATAACCCCAAGCAGAGCTACAGGCTGGGAGAGGAGTGGTTGGAAAGCTGCCAGGCAGAGAAGGACCTGGGAGTATTGGTTGATAGTCAGCTGAATATGAGCCAGCAGTGTGCCCAGGTAGCCAAGAAGGCCAACAACATCCTGGCTTGTATAAGAAGCAGTGTGGCCAGCAGGGCTAGGGAAGTGATTGTCCCCCTGGACTCGGCTCTGGTGAGGCCGCACCTCGAGTACTGTGTTCAGTTTTGGGCCCCTCACTACAGGAAAGACATCGAGGTGCTCCAGCAAGTCCAGAGAAAACACGAAGCTGGTGAGGGATCTGGAGTCGTACGAGGAGCGGCTGAGGGAGCTGGGCTTGTTCAGCCTGGAGAAGAGGAGGCTCAGGGGCGACCTTATCGCTCTCTACAGCTACCTCAAAGGAGGCTGTAGAGAGGTGGGGGTTGGTCTGTTCTCCCACGTGCCCAGTGACAGGATGAGGGGGAATGGGCTACAGTTGCACCAGGGGTGTTTTAGGTTGGATATTAGGAAGAACTTCTTTTCTGAGAGGGTTGTTAGGCATTGGAATGGGCTGTCCAGGGAAGTGGTGGAGTTACCATCCCTGGAGGTCTTTAAAAGACGTTTAGATATAGAGCTTAGGGATATGGTTTAGTGGAGGACTTGTTAGTGTTAGGTCAGAGGTTGGACTCGATGATCTTGAGCTCTCTTCCAACCTAGGCAATTCTGTGATTCTGTGGGAAGAAGAGCTTGGCCAGCAGAAACTTATGATTTCGTAGAAGTAAGACGGTTTATGTAATGTAGATGCTGCTTTACAATTGACTTAAAACAGTCATATATGGCCCTTTCCTTACTTGAAACAGTCATTTTAATCACTAAACATAAATGCTACTACAGTACTCTGAAAGGAACCATTTTTTTTTCCTCTTGCTAACCCAAATGCCTTCCCTTAACACTAACATGAAAATGCTCTGTTTAACCCTTGACTCCTTGGCAGAGTTAAAAAACCCTGGACCGTAGATCTTGTCTATGCCTTAACCACAGACCTGACACCACTAGCAGGACAACACACACTCCCACTAAAACCTTGCTTAGTCTCTAACCCAGAAAGAGAAAAACAGGTACCTAGGGGGCAAGAGAGTGGTCAGCTCTACTTCAGGATCTGATGGCCCAGCAGGAGCAATGTGACTGTGGCAGGGACTGTGAGGTCACTTCTGTCTCTGCACTTGATAGGGCAGCAGCCGGAACATGTCACGGAAAGGGACTGTGAGGTCACTTGTGTCTGGAGGTGGCAGGTCACCCTTGACTTTTGAGAAGTCAAGGCACCTGCTTGGCATGCTGACTGTGGGATCCCCTCTGCCTCCAGAGCCAGGAGGACCCAGGCAGAAAGAAGGCCCCCAGATGGGTTGTCCTGTCCCTTCTGCTTGAGTCCATGAGTGGGCAGCAGCAGGCACAAGGCTTGGCTGTGTCTAGCCAAGAAGCTGCAAGGCCAGCAGCAGGCCCCTGGCTTGGAAGGTGCTGCTGAGGTGACTTGTGTCTGCTTGGCTGAGAGGCCGCAAGGAGCCTGCTGGGTTGGGATGCCTACTTCAGGAGTGGTTTCCACCCTGACGGAGCTTCCTTTGGTAGTAGGAAAGAGCAGGAGAGAAAAACTTGTCACAAAGTGTGCCCTGGAAGGTTGGAACTGGCCTTGAGGAGGAAGAAATGTCCCTCAAGGGGTTGTGCTGTGGTGCCAGAGGTCACCCTCTCTGATCAGACCTTTGCTTTGTGTTTCATGGAATAGCAGGTGAGCGTTGATGAGACATGGGTGAAAGCAAGGGATGAGAGCAAGGTGGTGGACAGAGATGGGTGTCTGCAGACTTTAAGGAAATAGGGCAAAGTATGGGACAGCATAGGAAAGCCTGCAGAGGAGAAGGCAGAGGGTGCTGGTAAAAAGGGAAGGCCCCAACAGCCCTGAGGTTTTTGTCCCCTTGGCTAGAGCTTATAAGGAGATATGTTATATTCATTGTGATCGGGTCTCATTGATTCCATTCAACTGTGTGCAGAAGCTCAGAGGTCTCATACCACTGTTCTTGTCATGGCATCCCACTGCCCACCACATCCCACAGACCCCAGGAAGAGCCTTGAGCCAGACATGGGGGTGCAGGATCTCCCCTTCCAGTGGCTGGAGTCAGGCCTTGGCTGTTCTGTTTCATCAAAACAATACAAGACTTTTTTTCAGAACAGTGCTTTGCCTGTCTGTAATCATGGCCTCCAATTATCTGCCCTAACAAGGCCCTGGGGAGGCTTTGTTAGTAACAGCCCTCAGTGGGGCCCATTAATACTCCAAGTCACTTCAACTTGTCCTTCTGACTTTACTTGCTCAAGCGGTTACATCACTCTCCTCTCAGTACCTGAGCTTCATAGACTGAGCACCAAAATACACCATGGAACTCATTAAATTGCAGAAACTCCTAACATCTCTTCCATAGTTTTCTTCAAGCCTTCACTCCTTGTACAGTTACTTGCAGAGCTTGCATGGCATAGTTAAGGAAGATTTCAAAAAGCACCTAATACAAATCTTTTCTGGTTTTAAAGGCTGAATTTTGCTGCATTTCATTTTTGAGAATCATTCTCCTATTGCTATTGATCCAGGGTGACTTCTTTAGAGGCTTGCTTTGGGAGGAAAAGCAGAGTCTGGAGGTGTGACACCTCCACTGCCAGCAGTCTTTGTCCCTGTTACTGCAGCACAGCTCAGCACATGAAACCTTTTCAAAGATTAGTCAGGGAAAAAATAAAATAAAATAAAATAAAATAAAATAAAATAAAATAAAATAAAATAAAATAAAATAAAATAAAATAAAATAAAATAAAATAAAATAAAATAAAATTGAAATTACCAATGGATGCTGAGAAATTCAGCCTGAATCAGAAACACAGCCTCCCTTCGGGCTCGTTAGAGCAGAACTTTGGAGGCAGTGAGGACAAGGAAACAAAGGCAGTATGAAGGTGACACTGAGGTGTAGGAAAATTGAATGTGTTTCTCTAAGCAAAAGGAAAAAGCCTTTTTCCCTTGCACCCAGGAAGGGAAAACTGTTCCCATCACACGTTGCTCAGGGCTCTTCCTGGGCAGGATGTGCATGGCCAAGTGCAGGAGAATGGAACAACCGCAGCCTGATTCATGGGTGGGGTGAGGAGGCAATGAGGCCCTGGTGCTTTAAGGATAAGCTGTCTCCTCATCGGCCTCATTGGCACATACAACAACCATAGGCATGGACATAAAGACCTGGATCCTGTTGCAACTTTCAGCCTTGCCACAGCCCTCTATCCTGTGATACCAGGCTATCCTAGGGACTCCCAGATGCATAAATCTTTCCCTGTTGGTTCTAGAACTTTGTCCCCGTAATGCCACACCAGATCAGAGCTGAGTCGGATAACTCAGATTTTCTTGGTGGCCATGCTCCTCATAAAGCAGCTCTGTAGGAAGGTGGCCTGGTTCCTGGTGAGCAGGCACCACTGCTCGTATGGCATCCCTCGTGGTGCCCAGGCCCTCCTCCTCCTGGGCACTGCTCACTCAGCAGGGTCCCAGTCTGCCCTGATGTGTGGGGTTCCTCTTCCTCATGTTCAGGACTGGGCTCTTCTCCTTGTAAATGCCAGGAGATTTCTGTAGGTAAAATCCTGCAGTTTCTTGTTGTTCCCCCACATTGATGCTCCTTTCTGTCAGCAGTAAATCTCTGCAGGCAGACAGTTCAACCTTCATGTGACTGTGCTATCTGACAAGACAGCAGCATCAGGAGCTGCAGGAAATTTTGCATAATACAGGAGTAACCAGTTGAATGGAATTACAGCAGAGAATCACTGCAGGATAGGAGATGACAGGCTGCCAGGTTCCACCTCTTCTGTGCTTCGTTCTCATGCATGCTGTCAGTTTGTCTGGAGCTGCGTCCTGAATGTTATGGGGCTGTGCAGGTCAAAGTTAGAAGGGCCAAAGCCCAGCTGGAACTCAAGCTGTAAATTACTGTCAAAGACAATAAAAACTGTTTATATAAACACTTTACTAAAAGAGGATTGAGGAGAATGATCATCTTTAATGGGTGTGGGGGAAAACCTGGTGACAAGAAAGGAGGTCAGTGCTGAGGCACCACATGGCCAGTGCAACACTTGTAAGGTTCACTTTGTAGCAGTTTTATCTCTCCTGCTCTTTCCTACTACCAAAGAAAGCTTCATCAAGGTGGAAACCACTCCTGAAGTAGGCATCCCAACCCAGCAGGCTCTTGGGGCCTGTCAGCAAGCAGGTGCCTTCTGCTGGCCTAGCAGGGCCACTGCCAGATGTCAGCCCAAAAGTACAGATCCCAATCTATGTCAAGGGTGACCTGCCACCTCCAGACAGAAATGACCTCACAGTCCCTTTGTGTGACACGTTCCTGCTGCTGGCCTATCAGCTGCAGAGACAGAAGTGACCTCACAGTCCCTGCCACAGTCACATTGCTCCTGCTGGGGCAGGAGATGCTGAGGCAGAGCTGAGCTCCTCAGAGCATCCCCAACCATCTCCTCCATGTGGCCCACAAGCTGATCAGATCCATGGCTCTTCACATTCAGCTTTGAATGCCATGTGACTGCTGAGAAGTGTCACAATTTCTGCTCTGCCCCAAGGTGTCAAGCACCTAAAGATAACTTTTAGGAAAAGGGTTGAATGTGCAGAAGTTAATGCACAGGAACCGGGGCTTTGGGTGTTCGATGATCATATATGGGATTAGGGACTAAGGCTCACCTTTCTCTGATAGAGATTAATCAAGTTTTTAGTAGGAGGGTTTGGTGTTCATCTTGAGGTGTCAAGTCTGTAGTTAGGGTATGGGCAAGCTCTTCCGCTGAGGGTTTTGTTTCAGTCTACAAGAAGACTTGGGATAAATAGAGCATTTTAATGCTAGATCAGGGCAGGGATCAGGGTGAGCCAAAGCGTAAAGGTAATGGAAAATGTTTATGGACTAATTTTGGCTTCAAGGGATATTTTGGTCAAAAATTAGAGCAATGGATTCCTGTCAGGGTGTGGTGTGGCATTTAGATTTAGGTATTAATGTTACAGGTTAGACTAGAGCCTTACACATCTGCTTTAAGTCTGGAGAAGGACGCAAAGGTCTATAGGAGCACCCTTCTCAATATGCCCAGCAGCTCTGCAACACAACAAAAGCAGCCCTGAAGGATGAGTTTAGGCAAAAACTGATACCTCTGACATGACAACCCCTATTCAAGACCTCTTCCTCTATGGGGCCTACCAGCTACTTAGAAAGAGGGGATCTCACAAACTGTGTGCAGAGCAGCTGCATCTGCTGTCCTGTCATGGAGACCGGCAGATGTGAGCCTAAAGGCTCAGATCCCAGCCAGGAGTCAAGGGTTGACCTGATGGCTACTTCAGAAAGAAGTCAGCTTACAGCCACTTAACAGCCATTAGTTTCCTACTGGACTTAAAGCTTCTGAGGCAACACTGCCCTCATAATACCACACCTACAAAACACTCCCTTTTGGCCCAGAAGCAGCCCAAGTAGAAGTGATCTGGTTTTCATCATTCAAGCCTGCTGGGCTCCCAGCCTCTCTGATGCACAGGAGCCAGTTCTGTGCCAGTCCTGGGAGGTGCTAGGGCAGGAGGGACCTTGCAGGCAATGTTCCAGCCCCGTGCCTGTTGGCAGTCTCTCATCTCCCTGTGCACAGTGAAGATCACACTGAAGTCTAGAAGCCTGATGCTGGGCTAGAAGACACTCGGGGGAAGCGCCCTCCCAGCCCCAGCCCCAGCTGGTGGTGCTGCTCTGCAGAGCAAGGGGGCTGTGGTGCCTGGGGCACGGGGGCACTCTGCAGGGCCGTGCTGGGCAGGCTGGGAGGCACACCCAGCTCATGGGGTCACTGCCATTGCCCCTGGGCTGCAAGGAATCACTCTCCAGGCTCCTTTGCTGGGGCTGCTGCGTGCCCTGGGGCTGCAGAGCTCTCCTCTGCCTGCTCACACCAGATTGAGCACTTGAGCTCAGGTCAGTCCACCTTGGATGGGCTCTCGCTCTGCGGGTTCCATTCACTGCTGTCCCCTGGGCTCACACAGCCCCAGAAAAGGTGTCTGGTGAGTAATTTTTTAACCTCCTCAGATTCAACCCATCTCCTAACCTTAACTTTAGGTGCCTGGCCCCTTGGGGCACTGAAGGAATTGAGAGGTTGCTGTGATTCCATCATAAAGCTGACTTCAAGCAGTCATGTGAGGCCCTTACCCAATTCTGACCTGTAACATTAATACCTAAATCTAAATGCCAATCCGCACCCTGAGAGGAATTCACTGCTCTAATTTTTGAACAAAATATCCCTTGAAGCTAAAATTAGTCCAAAACACTTTTCCACTACCTTTACGCTGTTGCTCAGCCTGATCCCTGCCCTAGCATTAAAATGCTCTAATTAACTCTAGTATTCTTGCAGATCTAAACAAAATGCTAAACCAAAGAGCTTGCACATACCCTAACCACAAACCTGACACCCCAAGCAGAACACCAAACCCTCCTACTAAAAATTTGCTTAATCAGTAACCTAGAAAAGTTTGCCGTAGCCCCTAATGCCATAAAAGAACAACTAACATCCAAAACCTGTCTTCCTGTGCATTAACCTCCTCACCTTTAACCCTTTTCCTAAACTTTAAATTTAGGTTCTTTTTCCCTAGGGGCAAGGCAAGAACTGTGAGGCTACTTTGCAGTCACATGGCATTCAAAGCTGAATGTGTTGGGCCATGGGTCTGATCAGTTTGTGGTCCACAAGGAGGAGATGGGTGGGGATGCTCTGAGGAGCTCAGCTCTGCCTCAGGATCTCCTGCCCCAGCAGGAGCAATGTGACTGTGGCAGGGACTGTGAGGTCACTTCTGTCTCTGCACTTGATAGGGCAGCAGCAGGAACGTGTCACGCAAAGGGACTGTGAGGTCACTTGTGTCTGGAGGTGGCAGGTCAGCCTTGACTCCTCCCTGGGAGCTGCACTTTTGGGCTGACATCTGGCAGTGGCCCTGCTAGGCCAGCAGAAGGCACCTGCTTGGCATGCTGACTGTGGGATCCCCTCTGCCTCCAGAGCCAGGAGGACCCAGGCAGAAAGAAGGCCCCCAGATGGGTTGTCCTGTCCCTTCTGCTTGAGTCCATGAGTGGGCAGCAGCAGGCACAAGGCTTGGCTGTGTCTAGCCAAGAAGCTGCAAGGCCAGCAGCAGGCCCATGCCTTGGAAGATGCTGGTGAGTGTCTATGATCAGACCCTGGCTTTGTTTTTCAAGGAACAGCTGGTGAAGGTTGATGAGACATTTGTGAAATGATGGAAATGCTGGGATGAGAGCAGGGTGGTGAACAGAGATGGCTGTCTGCAGACTTCCAGGAAATAGGACAAAGTGTGGGGCAGCATATTTAAGCGTGCAGAAGAGAAGGCAGAGAGTGCTGGCAAGAATGGAAGGCCCCAACAGCCCTGTCACTTTGGCTAGAGCTTATGAGAAGACGACATATAGTCATTGCAGTGCAGCCTCTTTGCTTCCTTGCAACCCTGTGCAGAGGCAGGGTGGTGTCATACCAGTGTTCTTCTCATGGCATCACGCTGCCCACCACATTCCTCAGACCCCCAGGAAAAGTCCTGAGCCAGACAGGGGGGTGCAGGATCCCTCCTCGCAGTGGCTGGGGTCAGGCCTTGGGCCTTGTCTTCACCAAACCCAACCAAGACTTTTCTCAGCACAGTGCTTTGCCTGTCTGTAATCATGGCCTCCAATTATCTGCCCTAACCAGTCCCTGGGGAGGCTTTGTTAGTAACAGCCCTCAGTGGGGCCCATTAGTACTCCAAGTCACTTCAGCTTTTCCTTTTGCATTTGCTTTTTCACACAGTTGCATCATCCTCTGCTCAGTACCCAAGTTTCTTTGACTCAGCACCAAAATACACCATGGAACTCATTAAAACACAGAAACTCCTAACGAGCCACATCTCTCCCACCACTTTCTTCAAGTATTCAAGACTTGTTCAGCTAATTGTAGAGCTTTCATGTTGTAGTTAAGCGGGAAGATTTCAAAGAGCATCTAATAGAAATCTTTCCTCATTTGAAAGGCTGAATTTTGTTATGTTCCAGTTTAGAGCATCATTCTCCTATAGGTGTTGGTCTAGGTTTTGACCTTTGAAGCCCTGCTTAGGTAGGAAGAGCAGGGTTTTTCCTATTTCAAAACAAACAACAGGAAATCATGCTGCAATTTGCAAAAAAAAAAAAAAAAAAAAAAAAAACAAAGCTCAAATTCCTTATTTTGTTGCCTCCAGTGATGTTTACCTTCCCAAAAGGATGACTTTACATGATGTATTTTTCAGTGAGTAATAGGAAATTTCAGAGAATTGTGTTAGTATTAATCCATATCATACTAATTCCATGATAAATGATGAGTGTCTTACTAAGGAAACCATTAGACACGCTGCTGAGAGATGGGTGAGCTTGAACTCACTGAAACTCAACGCAGCAACTGGGTTGGTGAGAGTGGTCTGAATGATTAAAGAGAAAGGGGAGGGCAAACCAGGAGAACCATGGGAAGTTCATAGGTCCAGACAGGCAGCTGGAATGGGGACATTCAGCATGTTCTGTGTAATCAGGATGGGTGTTGTCCCTGGAAGATGAAGGAGCACACCATGATGGACAAAGTGATGAGAATGCAAGTAAAGGAGATTATCTGTATTTCTTCGAATACAGATCATGGAAATTATAATTTCTTCCTGATTGGAATTACACTTCACATAAGACATTTTACAGAAGGAATTGAATCTTTTGAGCTGATGAGTAGTTGTTTTATTAGTTAAGAACTAAAGAAATAACTGGGTACTCAGGCAGAGCGTTGCTGTCTGACCAGGGAAAACCTCCTGTGGTCCTGTTGTGTTTGAGGCACTTGCCTGGACTGGCAGATGTCAGAAAAGACCTGCAGGAGGCAGGAGCCCTTTGGGAAAATCAGGTGGAGCCAGGAGGAGTTCCCAGGGCACCTCCACTGCCAGCAGTGGTCTTTGTCCCTGCAACTGCAGCCCAGTCCAGCACAGAAAACCCCTTCAAAGACAAACTGCTTCTTCAGTGGGTTCCTGGAACTGACCTGGATTTGAAATAGCCATTGGAAACCTGAGATACTCTCCCTTATTCCTACTAGACACATGAACATCTGTTTACCTTCCTGGGTCACCTTTAGCAAACTCAGGCTGATAAACCCAAGTACAGCATAATTCAAATGGCTGAGCCAGAACCCATCAGCTTGCCCTGCTTTGGAAATGGCCCTCATTCAACTAAGGTTTTGAAACTGAAAAATAAGAAATGACCCGTGAGGTCAATGTGCGGCGTAAGGGAAGGTCACACATATTGTGCTGGAGTAGTGTGGTTTTACCGTGCTGGGCAGCTAAACACCAGAAAGGCGCTCTCACTCCCCCTCCTTAGATGAGGAGGGGAAGAAATAAAGTAAAGAACAACTTACGGGTTGAGATATGGATAATTTAATTAAAGGGAAATAATAATAATAATTATAATTATAATTATTAAGGAAAGATTATTATGAACTAAACAATTTACCTAAAGGGAAAAAAAAAAAAAAAAAAAAAAAAAAAAAAAAAAAGGAAAGGGGAAAAGGGAGGGGGAAAGGATAAAGAAGGAAAATAAACAAACAAAACAAATAAAGGCTATGTGGAAGTGCAGAGGAAAGAAATTACTCTCTACTTCCCACAAATGTGCGATGCTTGACCACGTCCTTGAAGCAGGGCCTCAACGCACGGAGCCGGTGTTGGGGAGGAGGACCAACGTTTTCCCAACAAGAGCCCACCCCTCCCCTCTTCTTCCTGTTTCCACCTTTTATTGCTGAACCCAGTACATGTAGCAGAAGGTAAAAGCGTTGCATCATGCCTCAGAATAATCAAGGAGACCTAATCCAGTTCATCCATGAGAATAAGCAGAGTGAAGGATGTTGAGTTGTGTCCTAACATGAAGAAGGATGTACATCACTGGTGAAAGAACGCTCTTTCTGTGTCACAATCAATGTAAATTATACAAGAACTATACCAAATAAAGGAAACCTGTTCCACACTGGCGCGGTCACACCACGGGACAGGGGAGGGACATTTTTCAGTTTCAGCCTCTTTTTCAGAGAGGCTTTGCCCTCTCCCTGCTCACCACGGTGCAGATCCTGGCCCTGGATGCTCCAAGAACACCTTGCAGGTCCTGGCAGGCAGCGGGGAGGGGATGAATGCCCTGGGCCCCCTTCCTGCTCTGCCCAGCCCAGCAAGGGCCCAGAGCGGCCTCCTCTCCCCTGCCCCTGCAGCTCTGGGCTCCCTTCGTGCAGCCCTGGCTCTGCAGCACCAAGCCCTGCTGGGAGCCCTCCCCTGCATGCTGCCACTGCTCCCTGACGCTGCTGTTGCCCTCTGCCGGGCACTGCCCAGCCCAGCCCAGCCCCTGCCCACCTCTCCCCACCTCCCTGCCCTCTCCCCAGCCCAACCCAGCAGCCCAGGCTGGGCTGGCCCCAGGGCAGTGCCCACCGCAGGCTGCTGCAGGGCTCTGGGCATGGCCACCACAGCCCCAGCCCCTCGCAAGGCACCGCAGCTGCTGCCACAAAGGCAGCTCTGGGCCTCCCTGGCAGGACCTGCACTGGGGCCAGCTCAGGAGATGGAGGTCCGTGAAGCTGCAGGAGCCCTGCTCTCCTACCTGGGAGATCCCCAGCACACAGTGCCTGTGCCCCACAGGGCCAGCCCTGCTCCCCAGGCCAGCACAAGAGGCCTGGCCCAGCCACAGAGCAGCTCCAGATTCTGGTCCGTGGAGCTCCAGATTGCCCCACTGAGTAGTGATGGGTAGCCACAAGGGCCACCAGAGATGTTTCTAAATGTGACAGCAGGGTTTTTGGCCCTCAGCCCCTTCTCCATTGGGAGAGTGAGATGGGATCGGAGAGCTGTGAATATCTCATGACTTCTTTATTGTCTTTATCTACACGGAAAAATGGCTTTATTGTCTTTATCTACACGGAAAAATGGTACCATAGATGAGTGTGTCAAAATAAAAATCAACATGTAGAAGAAAAGAAGAAATTTCTTTAAATTAAAATAATATTATCACACGTAAAAATAAAAATAAACAATTTCAGAAAACATTTTGTGAGAAATTCCCTCAGTACTGTTAGGATGGTGAGCATATTATTTATGCTTAAGTAGTATGTATGAAAGTAATTTCCTTAGTGTATTTTTCAGTTCCTGGTTCCTCATGCTGTAGATGAGGGGGTTCACTGCTGCAGGAACCACCGAGTACAGAAATGACACCACCAGATCTAGGGATGGGGAAGAGATCGAGTTGGGCTTCAGGTAGGTAAACACGGCAGTGCTGACAAAAAGGGAGACCACGGCCAGGTGAGGGAGGCACGTGGAAAAGGCTTTGTGCCGGCCCTGCTCAGAGGGCATCCTCAGCACTGCCCTGAAGATCTGCACATAGGACACCACAATGAAGACAAAACAACCACAGCCTACAGAAACACTAAACACAAGTGCCCCGACTTCCCTGAGGTAGGCATCTGAGCAGGAGAGCTTGAGGATGTGGGGAATCTCACAGAAGAACTGGTCCACAGCATTGCCTTGGCAGAGGGGCAGGGAAAATGTGTTGGCCGTGTGCAGGACAGCATTGAGAAAGCCACTGCCCCAGGCAGCTGCTGCCATCTGGGCACAAGCTCTGCTGCCCAGGAGGCTCCTGTAGTGCAGGGGCTTGCAGATGGCAACGTAGCAGTCGTACGACATGACTGTGAGAATAGAATATTCTGCTGCAAACAAGAAGACAAAAAAGAAGACCTGAGCAGCACAGCCTTGATAGGAGATGGCCCTGGTGTCCCAGAGGGCATTGGCCATGGCTTTGGGCAGAGTGGTGGAGATGCAGCCCAGGTCGAGGAGGGCGAGGTTGAGGAGGAAGAAGTACATGGGGGTGTGGAGGCGGTGGTCGCAGGCTACGGCACTGAGGATGAGGCCGTTGCCCAGGAGGGCAGCCAGGTAGATGCCCAGCAAGAGCGCGAAGTGCAGGAGCTGCAGCTCGCGCGTGTCTGCCAATGCCAGCAGCAGGAACTCACTCACAGAGCTGATGTTAGGCATTTGGTGGTTCTGGTCATGACGTCCTGCACAAGGAACAGAAAAACACTGAGAGTTTATCAGAGTTATCTTAACAGAGTTGTCTTACAAAATAAATAAATAAATAAATAAATAAATTTCTTTTATGCTTCCATTTCTCATTTCAGAGGAAAACTCATTCTGTTCTTTGTTTTATCCCTCCCAAATGATTCTCCACTTCCATTCAGACTTTTGGCAGGTCCTTTTCATGAGTTCTGGCTTGTGCTGCTAGAGGGTGTCACTGAGAGCAGGGGACTTGCTGTGGGCAATGTGGGAGTCAGTCCTGCCCTAAGCAAGTGGTAAAGATCATATAGTGATTTTTATTTTGTCTCTTTTGTTCTAACAGCCCCACTGTATTCAAAGGAAATCCTTCTGTGTCATCAAAGTAGCAATGTCTTCAGTGAAGTGTCCTTGAGAGAGCACATCAAGTCTCTCTGTTAGTCCTAGTTTTAATTGTCGTGTGCTGGTGTTTCTTTCACCTACAGGACAATTGCACTCCTATGTTTGCCTGAAACAAACCAGGACACTGCTGAGAGCAGAGACATCCAGGCTCAACGTGCCCATCTCCACACCCATCAACCTGGCCCCGTACTCCCCTTCCCCCAAGCACACCCAGGGCTCACCCCATGGGCATGTGAAACCCCCATCCCCAGCCAGCCTGGGAACAAGACCAGCAGCAGCACGGCCAGCTGGAGAAGCCAGGAGGAATGCCAGCGTGCTGCTGCCAGGGGAGGCAAGGCCAGGGAGGGACAGACGGACACTCAGCAGACCCTCCTGTGCTGCAGCTCTGCCTGCAGACGAGGCAGCTCCTGCTCATTGCAAATGATCTGTGCTCATCTCAAACTGGCTGAGACCTCCCAAAGACAGGGCACTGGGCACTGGAGGGTTTGCAGCTCCTAAAGATAAGTTAGGATAAAACCTGAGAGGACCACAATGATGATGTTGGTGCAGTCTTTGGGCTGAGGTGTGGGAAGGGACTTTATGAAGTTCATTGATGAAATATTGATCCCTCACTGCAATGCTCTAGCAGTCTCAGTCTGCAGTACAAACCTGACCACCTATTCCCATGAAGCCAGCCTCCACTCTACCGCAGCTATCTGCAAGCACAGGCTACAGAAAAAGTCTTGCATTTCAGATACCCCCTCTCTTGTTCTTCCTCTTGAAATATGCAATCATAAATGCTATTCTCTACAGCATTTTCTACTTCTTTCTGAGAAAGAACTTTTCTACTTTCTTTCAGAGAGACCCAACCTGACAGATGCTATCAGCCGTCGGATGTGCCAGCTGTAGGAGACCCCTCTGGCAACCCCACCGGCATGGCCCTGCTGCCAGAGCCTCACGGTGTCAAGAGCCTGCAGATGTGTCCTGCCCCACGCTGCCCTCTGTTGTTGCGCTCCTCAGTGCCTCCAAGCCCTCTCTCCTTCTCTCCTCTCTGTGTGCCAGCTGCGGTCAGAGCCCCCAGCCCTGCTGCGCTGTGCAGAGGAGCTGCTCCTGGGCACAGCTGTCTCTCTGCAGTGCTTGCCAGGAGCTCCCCTTGGGCCCAGGAGCCCGGCCCAGCTCAGCAGCACAGCACCCGACCATGGCATCGCTTGCTCTGTGCCCTTGGGCTCCCTCGAGGTGTCCCCAAGGCCTCAGGGCTGACAGCTCCCCAAGGCAGCAGGGTCTCTGCTGGGGTGTGCTGATTGAAGCAGACTGAATTCATCACCAACTGGCCTTCTCTGAACACAGGAGAGATGGCTTTTAGAAATGTTTTTTCTACTGTTAGAGTATGGTTGTCAAACATGATGTGCTTTAACCTGGTGGGCAGCTCAGCACCACACAGCTGTTGCCTCACACCAGTCCCCCCCCCCCCCACCCCCCCGCCCCAAATGTTTATGTGTTGAGGTCAGGGCAGTCTGGAGGACCGAAAGGGAAGAGAAATAATAATAATAGTAATTATTTTTATTACTATTATTGTTATGTTCAAAGCAAGCTATACACAGTGCAATTGCTCATTACTGACTGGTGTCCAGCCTGTCCCCAACTGGTAGAACATTGTGGTAACCATCTGCACCTGCTCTTCTTTGACTTTCAACCACTCCACAAATGGAAGTGTCCCCCGAGGGACTGGGTGAGGGAGACAACTCTTTAATATCCTCTGTCCCCAAGGCAGATATGCCAAAACTCCACCTGTACAAGTTGTGCCTGGGGATGTTTAGATTAGGTATCACAAAAAACTTTTTCTCTCAAAGAGTAGTCGGGAACTGGAATGGTCTGCTCAGGGAGGTGGTGGACTCACTGACCATCACAGTGTTCAAGAAGCACCAGGACAAGGTGCTAGGAGATATGGCTCAGTAGCTTAGTGGGTAGTATTAGTGATAGGAAGGTTGGACTAAATGATCTTGTAGGTCCTTTCCAAATTTGTGTTTTTATGATTTCTATGACTCTATCATAGGACAAGGGGAATGGTTTTAAACTTCAAGAGGGTAGATTTAGATTCAATAGTCAGATGAAATTCTTGACTTGGAGGTGAGGCACTGGCACTTGTGCTGTGGGTCCAGAGGTCATCCAGGGGGAGTTTGGATCAGCCCATGCCCTTGTGTTTGAAGGAACAGCTGGCAAGAGTGGAGAGGCATCAGTGAAATCATGGGAATACTAGAGTGACAGCAAGGTGGGGAAGAGAAGTGTCTGTCTGCAGCCTTCAGGGAAATGTAGGACAGCACAGAAAAGCATGCAGAGGAGAAGGCAGAGGGCTCTGACAAGAATGGAAGGCTTCAGCTGCACTGACATAGGAGGAGATGTGTTATACTCATGGCATTGGGACCATGTATTCTCCTTTCAACCCTGTGCAAACACCGGGAGGTGTCATATCACTGCCCTTCACATGATATTGTGGGCATCACCCCCTACCCCACAGACCCCAGGAAGAGTGAGACATGGGGATGCTGGGGGTGCAGGATCTCCCCTCCCAGTGGCTGGGGTCAGGCCTTGGCCCTTCTGATTCACCGAAATAAGCAGTGATTTTCTCAGCACAGTGCCTTTGCCTCTCTGTAATCATGGCTTCCAGTTATCTGCCCTAACAATTCCCACAGGAGGCTTGGTGAGTAACCGAATAAAATAGCCAACAGAGTATTGAGTATTCTAATACTACAGAATAGTGTAGCCAACAGAGGTGAGACAGGTACTCTGATATAATGACAGCCATCAGAAAGCTGATCCCAGTTAGATGACTAATATGGGGAGGTCAGAAGTAGCCTGGCCAGGAGAGATGTGAGATTTGTGGGAGGGAAGAGGAAGGGAAGAGGAGCTCGGAAGCTTACCTTTGTAGAGGTAAGAGGGTTCATGCAATGTGGATGCTGCTGTATCACTGACTTCAGTCTTGTAAGGCCTTTAAATAATAACAATAATCCCTCAACCTAAAGATTAGTCCAACATGCTGGCAGGAATCCACGATTGTAAAGCAGAACTCAACATATCACCTGAAGAAAAAGTCAGTGCAGAGCCCCTTTTTCTTACATTTCCTCTCTTGCTCACCCTAATCCCCGCCCTTAACACTAATATTAAAATGCTCTATTTATCCCTAGACTTCTTCACAAACCTAAACAAAACCCTAAACCTTAATGCTTGCCCATACACTAACCACAGACCTGATACCACAAACAGAACAGCAAACCTTCCCATTAAAACTTTGTTTACTCTCTAAACCAGAAAGGTAAGTCCCAGTCCGTAGAGGACAACAGAGAGGTCAGCTCTACCTCAGGATCTCCTGCCCCAGCAGGAGCAATGTGACTGTGGCAGGGACTGTAAGGTCACTTCTGTCTCTGCACTTGATAGGGCAGCAGCAGGAACATGTCACGCAAAGGGACTGTGAGGTCACTTGTGTCTGGAGGTGGCAGGTCACCCTTGCCTTCTCCCTGGGAGCTGCACTTTTGGGCTGACATCTGGCAGTGGCCCTGCTAGGCCAGCAGAAGGCACCTGCTTGGCATGCTGACTGTGGGATCCCCTCTGCCTCCAGAGCCAGGAGGACCCAGGCAGAAAGAAGGCCCCCAGATGGGTTGTCCTGTCCCTTCTGCTTGAGTCCATGAGTGGGCAGCAGCAAGCACAAGGCTTGGCTGTGTCTAGCCAAGAAGCTGCAAGGCCAGCAGCAGGCCCCTGGCTTGGAAGCTGCTGCTGAGGTGACTTGTGTCGGGTTGGCTGACAGGCCGCAAGAAGCCTGCTGGGTTGGGATGCCTACTTCAGGAGGGGTTTCCATGTTGATGGAGATTCCTTTGGTAGTAGGAAAGAGCAGGAGAGAAAAACTTGCCACAAAGTGCGCCCTGGAAGGTTGGCGCTGGCCTTGAGGAGGAAGAAATGTCCAGCGGAACAACTGGTCTCGCTGATCTAGTCAGAGGCAAAGAAAGCATTAAGTACCTCAGCCTTTACCTTATCTCGAGATCTTCACCAGATTTCCCGCATATCTAATAAAGTATGATGGTTCTCCTTAATCCTTCTTTATTTATAGTAATTTATAAAAAGTTTTTCATTGTCTTTGAGAGTCACAGACAGATTGAGCTCCAGCTGGGCTTTGGCCCTTCCAATTTTGACCTGCACAGCCCCATAACATTCAGGACACAGCTCCAGACAAACTGACAGCATTCATGAGAAGGAAGCACAGAAGAGGTGGAACCTGGCAGCTTTCCATTCCCTACTCTTCTGTGACTCTGTGCTGCAATTCCATTCAACTGGTTACTCCTGTATTATCCAAAATTTCCTGCAGCTCCTGATGCTGCTGTCTTGTCAGATATAGCACAATCACATAAAGGTTGAACTGTCTGCCTGCAGAGATTTACTGCTGACAGAATGGAGCATCAGTGTGGGGGAACAACAAGAAACTGCAGGATTTTACCTACAGAAATCTCTTGGCATTTACAAGGAGAAGAGCCCAGTCCTGAACATGAGGAAGAGGAACCCCACACATCAGGGCAGACTGGGACCCTGCTGAGTGAGCAGTGCCCAGGAGGAGGAGGGCCTGGGCACCACGAGGGATGCCATACGAGCAGTGGTGCCTGCTCACCAGGAACCAGGTCGGCTTCCTACAGAGCTGCCTTACGAGGAGCATGGCCACCAAGAAGATCTGAGTTATCACGCTCAGCTCAGATCTGCTGTGACACCACACGGACAAGTGCTTACAACTAGCCAGTAAAGAGGTGGAGGTCTCGGAGTCCCTTAGACAGCCTGGTTTGGAGAGGAGTAAGGCCTATGACAATGCTGAAATTCCCAACAGGACTCAGGTCTTTGTGTCCATAGCTACAGCTGTTGTCTGTGCCACTGAGGCCTATAAGGCCTATGAGATTATTGTTAAAGCACCAGGGCCTCATTGCCTCCTCACCCCCAACCATGAACCAGGCAGGGCTCATACCATTCTCCTGCACTTGGCAATGCACATCCCCATCTCCTACTGCCACAGGAAGAGCCCTGAGCAAGGTGTGAAGGGAAAGGAACACCCTTCCTAGGGACCAGGGGTCAAGGCCTAGCCCTTGTGCTTGGTGACACACATCCACTTTTCCTCCACATCAGTGTCACCTTCACATTGCCTTTGTCTTCTTGTCCTCACTGCCTCCAGGGTTCTGCTCTAACGAGCTCCAAGGGAGGCTGTGTCAGTGCTGGCCCTCAGGGGGACACTGCAGGAAAGTTGCCTCTGACTTGCACTTCTGGAGAGATGTCTGCAATTGTCTCTGAGGGCCTGAGGTTCGTGGGCTCATCAGCAAAGCCCCCAGAGGGGTGATTCCAGTGCCTTGGGCTGGTGCTGTGCTGCTGAGCTGGGCCGGGCTCCACAAAGAAAACACATTTCAAATAGTCCCATGAAGCAGAGAGACAGCTGTGCCCAGGAGCAGCTCCTCTGCACAGCGCAGCAGGGCTGGGGGCTCTGACCGCAGCTGGCACACAGAGAGGAGAGAAGGAGAGAGGGCTTGGAGGCAGTTGGGAGTGAGAGGATGCAGAGAGCTGCCTGCAGGAGAAATGTGCACAGCCCTTGACAAGATAAGGGTCTGGCTGCAGGGTCATGCAGCTGCAGGTCCTGGAAGGGTCTCCTCCTGCTGGGTGTTGTTTCTGGGAGGGCAGTGGGCAATGCAGTAGGCTTTGAGAGTCCTGCTGGGTTGCCGTACGAGGTGAGGAAGTCTGGCAGAAGCCCCGTGGAGTGTCATAACCTAGCTACCCCTAGTCAGCCAAGAGTGTGGTGGCCAAGCCTCCTTCAGACACTGCAGGGGATGCAATTGGATATTGGGACACCCCAGATTGCGAATATCCAGCTCTGTCTGTGGGGCATCCTCCTGGGCTGCATGCTAGTCTCCAGAAGGATACAGGGCAGCTGGAGCGAAACCTCTGCACCTCTGGCTAGGAGGGAAGAGCTGAGAACTTGCTCACAACCCACAGACAAGTTGAGGCTTCTGTCCAGCTGCACTGGGACTGGGACTTCTCTGCTCTCAACTGTCTTCAGTTTCTTCTCAGGGAAACACCTGTGTGGGATGGTCCTGAAGGTCACAGATGGGTTACACAGGGCAGCTGAGAACAGCAGTGTTCAGCAGTGGCATCTGAAGCTCTGTTCTGCATTGAGATGCATTGTTTGAAACAGCACTGCAAATTCCATTGACCTGATCAGTGGACTGAACGAGAGTTTCCCCCATGTTCCTGCTTCCCCCTGCTGTACAGCAGGAAGGACTCCTCTGCAGCCCACAGCAGCTCCTGATCCCTTGTCACTCTCAGTCAGCACCAACCAGAGCTCAAGCAAGAGAGCTGTGGAAAGGTTCTCCTGCAAAGTGAGAGGCTCAGGCTGGTGGGTGCTCTAATGCCTGCAGTAAGTCTTCCTCAGAGAAGTGTGTACGAACTATTTTCTGCCTCATCCTCTTCAACAGAAAACTGTGTCCAATGTCAGAAGATGTCCAACAGCAGCTCAGTGAGCGAGTTCCTCCTGCTGGCATTCACAGACATGCGCGAGCTGCAGCTCCTGCACTTCGCGCTCTTGCTGGGCATCTACCTGGCTGCCCTCCTGGGCAACGGCCTCATCCTCAGCGCCGTAGCCTGCGACCACTGCCTCCACACCCCCATGTACTTCTTCCTCCTCAACCTCGCCCTCCTCGACCTGGGCTGCATCTCCACCACTCTGCCCAAAGCCATGGCCAATGCCCTCTGGGACACCAGGGCCATCTCCTATCAAGGCTGTGCTGCCCAACTCTTTCTCTTTGCTTTCTTGGTTGTAGCAGAGTATTCCCTTCTCACAGTCATGTCGTACGACCGCTACGTTGCCATCTGCAAGCCCCTGCACTACGGGAGCCTCGTGGGCAGCAGAGCTTGTGCCCAGATGGCAGCAGCTGCCTGGGGCAGTGGCTTTCTCAATGCTGTCCTGCACACGGCCACTACATTTTCCCTGCCCCTCTGCCAAGGCAATGCTGTGGACCAGTTCTTCTGTGAGATTCCCCAGATCCTCAAGCTCTCCTGCTCTGATGCCTACCTCAGGGAAGCTGGGGCACTTGTGTTTAGTATTTCTTTAGCATTTGGTTGTTTTGTTTTCATTGTGCTGTCCTATGTGCAGATCTTCAGGGCAGTGCTGAGGATGCCCTCTGAGCAGGGCCGGCACAAAGCCTTTTCCACGTGCCTCCCTCACCTGGCCGTGGTCTTCCTCTTTGTCAGCACTGCCATATTTGCCTACCTGAAGCCCCCATCCATCTATTCCCCATCCTTGGACCTGGTGGTGTCATTTTTGTACTCAGTGTTGCCTCCAGCAGTGAACCCCCTCATTTACAGCATGAGGAATAAGGAGCTCAAGGTTTCACTGAGGAAACTGTTTCTATATGTGCTTCTTAAGCATCAGTGTTGTTAACATTACTGTGATTTGTATCATATCATTTTTATACTTAGTATTATTATAATATTGTAATAATAATAATAATATTCTAAACACTACCATTCTATTTGAGAAACTGACATAAAAGATTTTCATACCATTTTTCGTTTTTATTATTTTCATAACTTTTGGTATTGGTTTAATTTCATAATTAATTATTTAATTTGACTACGTCTTGTATCAACCTATTGAACTAGGCTTCCTCTGTAAGTATAGACAATAAAGAAGACAGCATAAATTCACTGGTCTCAGCTGCCATCTCTTCTCATCTTCTCTGGAGCTGGGGGAGCAGCCCCAGCACGCAGGAGGAGCTCAGGACCAAGAGCCCAGCTGCCACATGCAGGAGCAGCCCCGGTGGGCCCCTCACTGCCCGCTGGGCTCTGCCTCTCTGCTGCCTTTGGGTCGGGGCTGCTGCTTCCCTGGAGCCATGGCCATGGCCAGCAGCAGGATGTGGCCTTGTCACTGCTGCTCTCTTTTGGCTTCCACATTGTGCTTCTTTTTTTTCTGGGTAAGCCCTGATATCTCATTTACCTTGGTGGCAGTCCTGTTATCTCTGCAGTGTATTCCCTGTGGCTGCAGGCAGCAGCAGGCACTGTGCAGCCCTGGGTCACAGCTGCCTCCCTGCTAGCACCACAGTAACAAATGGGGTTTTATTTGGGACTTCCTGGAGCGAAGAAAAAAGACTTAAAGTCCAAGGGCTGTCTGTGAGGGACCAAGGGCCTGACCAAGAGCTTTATGGCAGCACCTGACAGCAACTGGTCTTGGACTCATCTGCATGGCACTGCTCCCCTGCAGTGGAGCTCATGGCCACTGTCAGCCTGGAGAGGAATCTGGAGCTGCCAGGAGATGTCAGGGGATCTGCAGGGAGAACATGCAACGCTGAGTTGGTAGGGATTAGAACCTCATAAAATTAATGGCCATCCAAAGAAGAGCCTGGTAAAGGAAAAGGGGAATCTGAGGAGTCCATGGGCTAAGGACAGCTCTGCCATGCCAGGAGTGGTGGTGAAAAGCCAGCAGACAAAGGCCCCTAAGAGTGTAGAGTAATTGAGGATAACCTTTTTGAGGCCTCATGGACCAGGTCTGGTGCAGCACTCACCTGCCCTTTGTGCCCTCAGAGACACCCCATGGCCCTGCCCAGCACTGCCCTGTGCTGCTGAGCCATCAGGGCAGATGAAAAGGGGCTCAGCAGGAGAGATCCCCATGGAGTTGGGTCTGCTGCCCACCCTGAGCAGCACGGACAGGGGGAGACCCCCGAGGATCCCAGGGCACCACAGCCCCTGGCTCTCACAGCAGCACCGCCAGCTCGGGGCCCTGTGGGGAGCACAGGGAGGGAAGCAGCAATGGCCAGCCAGGCTAGCACAGACACACTGCCCTGGGCAAGGCTCTCTGGGAGCAGGGCTGGCCCTGCGGGGCACAGGCACTGTGTGCTGGGGATCTCCCAGACAAGACAGCAGGGCTCCTGCAGCTTCATGGACCTCCATCTCCTGGCACCACAGACACCTCCTTGCTCCATGCATCCAGCAGATAAACACCTATCGGCCACCTGCTTTCTCTTCTTCTAGAGGAACTGGGGACAGAATAGCAAAACCAGGTAAAACTCACAAATTGTGAGCCACAGAAGGCCCTGATGCTCTGCAAACACTGCTCAAAAACAGTGACCAGAGCTGTGGGTTACCAGCACTGCTCTGGTCACATATCCGAAACACAGCACCTCAGGGGCTGCTCTGCAGAGAATAACTGCGTCCCAGCCAGAGCCAGTACAGGGCCCCTGATGAACAAGAAGGCTCCCTCCGAGCTCTGGAAAGAGCCAGGAAAGTGCTAATAAGCACCAGGACAATTGAGGAAGCCCAAAGGCCCTTCTGAAGGGTCCCTGAGTGCCACCTGAGAGGCAGTGCTGGGCAGTGGGGAGGGCCAGGAGAAAGACCTCTGAGAAGGCCGTGAGAAACAAGGAAATCCAGGGCTTTAGCAGATCCTTAAAGTCCTGCCTGAGTCCCCAAATGGAAAGCAGTGTATGTCTGTGGCTGGAGGAGTAGCCAAATCTTGGGACTGGGACAGGGCTGAAGGGCCCTGCGTGAAGCTGGGCTGATGGAGAAGTGTCCACCCTGCATGTGTGCCTCAGCCTGGGAGCAGGGGCCTGCCCGTGGTGCGGGATGGCTGGGCTGTGCTCAGCCATGCCCCAGGAGATGACCTTGCTCTCTTCCTCCCCACACGGGGCAGGCCCTCAGGAAACACCCCTGAGCCTGGAGATGCACCAACCTGCTGCGCTGAGGTGCCACTACTGCCGGGGAAGAGGGGAGGGTTGGAGAGACACGTGGGGCCTGCGGGCAAGAGTGGTGTGGCCTGGGGAACTGAGGGCCTGGGAAAAGTTACCCTGAAGCCATAGGAAACAAAACTTGTAGGCAGGAAGTGCACTTTTGTGATGGTGCCGAGCTGCTGGGCACATTTTGCAGGGTGCTCAGATGGACTTTTTTGTCCTTTTCCATCATGTCTTAAGTGCTGTTTTTATCAGGAATAGAGTAGCCAACAGAGGTGTGATGGATACTCTGAGATCATGAAAGCCATCAGAAAGCTGATCCCAATGAGATAACTGAGATGGGGAGGTCAGGAGAAGGCTGAACAGGAGAGATGTGAGATTTGGGGGGAGGGAATAGGGGCTTGGTCAGCAGAAATTAAAGATTTTGTAGAGGTAAGAGGGTTCAGGTTCTGCTGATACTGCTGTAGCAGTGACTTAAAAGAGTTATATGAGGCTATTCCCCGGCTTCAACCTGTAAACTTAATTCCTACGCCTGAATGCTACTCAACACCCTGACAGGAATCCACTACTCTAATGACTGACCTGAAAGTATCCCTTGAAGACAAAAGTCAGCCCATAGCCACTTCCCGTAGCTCTTACTCTCTTAATCACTCTGATCTCTGCCCTTAATACTAGAACTAAAATGGTCTATTTAACACTAGAAAACTGCTTAAGAGACCTAAAAAAAACCCTAACTCCAAATGAATGCGTTGGGCCATGGATCTGATCAGCTTGTGGGCCACAAGGAGGAGATGGGTGGGAATGCTCTGAGAAGCTCAGCTCTGCCTCAGGATCTCCTGCCCCAGCAGGAGCAATGCGACTGTGGCAGGGACTGTGAGGTCGCTTCTGTCTCTGCACTTGATAGGGCAGCAGCAGGAACGTGTCACGCAAAGGGACTGTGAGGTCACTTGTGTCTGGAGGTGGCAGGTCAGCCTTGCCTTCTCCCTGGGAGCTGCACTTTTGGGCTGACATCTGGCAGTGGCCCTGCTAGGCCAGCAGAAGGCACCTGCTTGGCATGCTGACTGTGGGATCCCCTCTGCCTCCAGAGCCAGGAGGACCCAGGCAGAAAGAAGGCCCCCAGATGGGTTGTCCTGTCCCTTCTGCTTGAGTCCATGAGTGGGCAGCAGCAAGCACAAGGCTTGGCTGTGTCTAGCCAAGAAGCTGCAAGGCCAGCAGCAGGCCCCTGGCTTGGAAGCTGCTGCTGAGGTGACTTGTGTCTGCTTGGCTGACAGGCCGCAAGAAGCCTGCTGGGTTGGGATGCCTACTTCAGGAGGGGTTTCCACGTTGATGGAGATTCCTTTGGTAGTAGGAAAGAGCAGGAGAGAAAAACTTGCCACAAAGTGCGCCCTGGAAGGTTGGCGCTGGCCTTGAGGAGGAAGAAATGTCCCTCAAAGGGTCGTGCTGTAGTGCCAGAGGTCACCCTCTGATCAGACCCTGGCTTTGTGTTTCAAGGAACAGCTGGTGAGGGCTGACGAGACATGGGAGAAAGCAAGGGATGAGAGCAAAGTGGTGACCAGAGATGGGTGTATGAAGACATCAAGGAAATAGGACAAATTGTGGGACAGCGTAGGAAAAGCTACAGAGGAGAAGGAAGAGGTGCTGGCAAGAATGGAAGGTCCCAACAGCCCTGAAATTTCTGTCCTCTTGGCTAGAGCTTAGGAGGAAATATGTTTTATTCATTGTGATGAGGCCTCATCGATTCCTTTCAACCCTGTGCAGCACCTCGGAGGTGTCACACCAGTGTTGTTCTCATGGCATCACACTGCCCACCACAGCCCACAGACCCAAGCAAGAGCCTTGAGCCAGACATGAGGGTGCAGGATCTCCCCTTCCAGTGGCTGGGGCCAACCCTTGGCCCTTCTGCATCACCAAAACCAACCAAGACTTTTCTCAGCACAGTGCTTTGCCTGTCTGTAATCATGGCCTCCAATTATCTGCCCTAACAAGGCCCTGGGGAGGCTTTGTTAGTAACAGCCCTCAGTGGGGCCCATTCATACTCCATGTCACTTCAGCTTTTTCTTCTGATATTACTTTCTCTAGCAGTTGCATCATTCACCTCTCAGTACCTGAACTTCATAGACTGAGCACCACAATACACCATGGAACTCATTAAAATGCAGAAACTCCTAACATCTCTTTGATAGTTTTCTTCAAGCCTTCACGCCTTGTGCAGCTAATTGCAGAGCTTGCAAGATGTAATTAAGGAAGAAGATTTCAAAGAGCAACCAGTAAAAATCTTTTCTGGTTTTAAAGGCTGAATTTTGCTGCATTTCAGTTTTGAACATCATTCTCCTATTGCTATTCATCCAGGGTGACTTCTTTGGAGACCTTCATCGGGAGGAAGAGCAGAGTGTGCTGGTCTGACAGCTCCACTGCCAGCAGTGGTCTTTGTCCCTGTAACTGCAGCCCAGCCCAGCACATGAAACCCTTTCTAAGATAAGTCAGGGGTGTGTTCAGAAAATAATAAAATAAAATAAAAATAAAAATAAAATAAAATAAAATAAAATAAAATAAAATAAAATAAAATAAAATAAAATAAAATAAAATAAAATAAAATAAAATAAAATAAAATAAAATAAGATTGAAATGACCATTGGATCCTGAGAAATACAGCCTGTATCTCAGTAGACACCTGGACATCCATGGACTCTCTTGGATCGTCCGTGGAAAACTCAGGGTGAAAAACAAAGAAAATATATCTTCAATTGGTTGTAGCTGTACCCATGAGCCTGGCCTCATTGGGGAAATTGTCTCCTTCCAGACACAGAATCCTAAATTGAGTAAAGTGAAAAGACCTGCCCAGTCAATGGAGTAGGGCAAAGTCCTACTTCCTGTGCTATAGATGCAGAAGGCAAAAAGAATTGCATTGTGCCTGACACTACTCTGGGACGTGTAACCCAGGTCAGGCAACTTTACCTTAGTGCTGACAAGGCCATCACATATGCACGCTCCCAAGCTCTACATCTACACCTTGGCTCTCCAGTCGATGACCCAGCTCATGGATGGCAACCAGGGAGTCTCGGTTAGCGCGACGCTGCCTCAGGTGCGCCACCATGGTAGCCATTGGCACCTGCTGTTCTTCAGCCCTCAGCAAACCCACAGCAGAAGGGTTCTGCGGAAGGCCAAGCAAGGTAGACAACTGCTTCATGTCCTTTGTCTCCAAGGCAGCTCTGCCAAAACCCCACCAGTGGTGCCCTCTTGGTACTTTGCAGTTCCCTCTCCTGATGCAGTCTAAGCCGAGGATGCACGTAGCCTCTGGGCCAGTCCCATTGGGGTGTGTGATATATAGAGTAATATTTGTGTCAAGAAGATGGTTGATATAAAGAAGGGGGAGATGTGGGAGTGTAGCCATGGGGGTTGGCAAACCCCATGGTTGATGATAACATCAGACTCTTAAGGATGAGGCCATCAGGAATGTAAAGGAGTTTAGAGGGAACATAGAAGGGTGAGGACCTGTAACCCTGGTCATGGAACTTTACCTCAGTACTGACAAGTCCATCACTAAACCACGCTACCAAGCTCTACATCGACATCATGTCAGACGTTCATGTGTGCAGGCAGACAGTTCAACCCTTGTGTGATTGTGCGCTCTCTGACAAGACAGCAGCATCAGGAGCTGCCGGAAAGTTTGGATAATACAGGAGTAACCAGCTGAATGGAATTGCAGCGCAGAGTCACAGAAGGGTAGGCGATGGAAGGCTGCCAGGTTCCACCTTTTCTGTGCTTCCTTCTCATGCAAGCTGTCAGTTTCTCTGGACCTGTGTCCTAAATGTTATGGGGCTGTACAGGGACGAATATAGAAGGGCCAAAGCCCAGCTGGAGCTCAATCCGTCCGTTACTGTGAAAGACAATAAAAAATATTTATACAAATACTTCAGATAAAGGAGGATTAAGGAGAATCATCATCCTTTATTGGATGTGGGGGAAACATTGTGACAATAGGAGAGGTAAAGGCAGAGGTACTTAATGACTTCTTTGCCTCAGTCTGTAGGAGCAAGACCAGTTGTTCCCCTGGTACTCAGTCCCCAGAGCTGGTAGATAGGGGCATAGAGCAGGCATTGGGGGACACCTTTCCCCATTTCTTCACTCTCACGTTCTCATTCACCTCCCCTTGTCCTCCAGGATAGTTACAATAACTCTTCAAAGCTTTGAATATCCTTGCGTTGATCAAACCAGCATGCTCCTTTTGTAATGTCTCCTGAACGTGTTTCAGGTTTTGTTTAAGGATAAACAACTACTTAAGCATGCCATCCAGAGATCTTTGTCAGGGAAGGAGAGTTAGGAGTGGCAGCAAGCATGGGAGGATATGGGCAGAGAGCCGTGGGCACCTCCAGTGCTTTGGAACTTCACCCGTGAGCAAGTGCAGCATCCTAAAATAAAACAGTGAAATGCTTGAGAAAGGTGTGTGATCACCTTGGCCACGCCAAAGAGACACAAATCACTGCAGTTTTCTGGGACTTAGCCTGTTTTATGGAGCCACTACAACTCCTGTGACAGGACCTGCAGCCACAGCAACACGTGCGATTGCCCTTGCAGGCATTCCAACATCTATCAGGAACCTTGCAGCCACTCCAGCTATGGTAACAGTCACTGCCCCCACTCCAAAGCCTGTGAGGGGCCCTGCAGCCACTCCAAACCCTGTGACAGTCTCTGCAGCCACAGAAACTCCTGAGACAGGCCCTACAGACACTCCAACTCCTGTAACAGGCCCTGCAGCAACCCCAACCCCTACAATGGGTGCCATGGCTGGGCCAGAGAACCGATCTATGCCACCATGAGTCCTCCCATGTTCAAGACAAAACAGTGGATTTGAAAGTCAGGTTGTTTTGAAAGGAAAGAAACTCCTACGCAGACAAGAACGGAGGAAGAAGAAGATGAGGCACGCTGTTCTGATGTTAGGCCATTGTGGGAACAGGGTGGCAAAGAGGAAGGGATCCTAAGAGCATCAGTAACCACACGATCCCTATCC
Organism: Clangula hyemalis; assembly: GCA_963989345.1. The sequence goes on along the minus strand of CAXDIO010000168.1, from coordinate 2,208,333 downwards.
CAGGGTGAGCTATGAGATGTGTGAAAAGATTTCAGCCATCGTCCAGGGAGCACATTGTCACCTGGCTGCTCCAGTGCTGGGAGAACGGGGCCAGTAGCCTGGACTTAGAGGGCAGGGAAGCCAAGCAGCTGGGATCCCCCTGTAGGGAAGGGGTGATTGACAGAGGGATTGGAAAAGTAGCACATAGCTTCACCCTCTGGAGGTGACACTTGTCAAGCATCAAGGAAAGGTATCCCTTCAAGGAAGATCTTCTATGTCAACGAGGCAAGTGGACCACCACGGAGAGGGGTATCTGGTACCTGAGGGAAAGTACTGAGTCTGGCTGGGGTAGAGTTAACTTTCCTCGCAGTGGCTCGAACAGTGTTGTGCTTGGCACTTTTTTCTAGAACAGCCCTGATATCATACCACTGCGTGGTCTGTTGCTGAGCAATACTGGCACATCAAGTCTACCTCCAAATCCCCCAGAGCCAGTAGGGTGCAGATAGGCAAGAAGTGGGAAGGGGACATCACCAGGGCAGCTGACCTAAACCACCCACAGGGATATTCCATACCACATGAGGTCACACTCAGCAATAAAAGGTGGGAAAGGGGAGGGAGAGAGGGGGCCCTCATTATGAAGACATCTATCCTTCCATACAGCCACTACGTGTATGCAGGCCCTGCTTCCCAGAGCATTACTGAGCATCACTCAGTGATGGAAAGTAGAGAATAATTATTATTTTTTAATTAAATGGCCCTTTTCTTACAGAATCACAGAAATGTTGAGGTTGGAATGGACCTGCAGACATCATCTAATCCAACACCCCTGCTCAAACAGGGCAGCCTGTTCCAGTGTGAGAAACCTCTCTGGGTGAGAAAACCTCTCTGGGCAGCCTATTCCAGTGCTCTGTCACCCAAACAGTGAAGTTCTTCCTCATTTGGTGATGCAACCTCCTGTGGTTAAATTTGCACCCATTACCCCTTGTCCTACCACTGGCCACCACTGAGAAGAGTTTGGCAACATTCTCTTTACAATGTCCCCTCAGCGTGCTTACTCTTTCCTCAGAGGACAGATGCTCCAATCCCTTAATCACCTTCCTGGCTCTATGCTGGACCCTCTCTAGAAGTCCTACATTCCTCTTATACATACGACACATAGTGACAAGAGATGATGAAAAGGCTGAGGTACTTAATGCCTACTTTGCCTCAGTCTCTAGCAGGAAGACCAGTTGTTCCCCTGGTACTCGTCCCCCTGAGCTGGGAGATAGGGAAAGGGAGCAGGATGAAGCCTTCATAAGCCATGAGGAAATGGTTAGAGATCTGCTACTCCATGAAGATATAAACACATCTATGGGGCCAGATGGGATCCACCTGTCACTACTGAGGGAGCTGGCAGAATCACTTCCCAAGCTGCTTTCCATCATTGCTCAGCAGTCCTGGCTATCAGGGGAGGTCCCAGTCAACTGGCAACTAGCAAATTTGACAGCCATCTACAAGAAAGGCCAGAAGGACAATTCAGGGAACTGCACGCCTGTAGGTCTGACCTCAGTGACGGGGAAGTTCATGGAGCAGATTGTCTTGACTACCATCACGGAACAGTTCCAGGACCACCAGGTGATCAGGCCCAGTCAGAAGTTGTTTATCAAAGGCAGGTCCTGCTTGACAAATGTGATATCATTCTATGACAACGTGATGCACTCAGTAGATGAGGGAAAGGCTGTGGATGTGGTCCACCTGGAATGCAGTAAGGCTTTTGACACCATTTCCCACAACATTCTCCTGAAGAAGCTGGCTGCTCAAGGTTTAGAGCTTCTTTGGATTAAAAACTGGCTGGGTGGCTGGGCCCAAAGAGTCGTGCTGAATGGAGCTAAATCCACTTGGAGGTCAGCCACTAGTGGTGACCCCCAGGGCTCAGTATTGGGGCCACTTCTCATCTTCATCAGTGATCTAAATGAGGAGATGGAGTGCACCCTCAGTAAGTTTGCAGACAACACCAAGTTAGGCACAAGTATTGATCTGCTCGAGGGTAGGAGGGCTCTGCAGAGGGACCTGAATAGGCTGGACTCATGGGCCAAGGCCAAATCTGTGAAGTTCAACAAGGCGAGGTGCTGGCTCCTGCACTTGGGGCAGCAGAGACACCGTGATCAGGCAGGTTGTTTTCCCAGGGTGAGGCTCATCCCCTGCACACCAGGTGTGCTGGCCCCTGCAATGCGGAGGATATCCAAAATGTGGATTTCCAAATGTGGGAACCTTGGCTGCATACTTTGTGGTACTGAGGGCCTGCATTCACATGTTCCCTTGCAATATTTGAGTGCACACATGCAGAGTGACCAGGGAGGGCAGGAAGCAGATGGCTCTCTACTCTCTCTTCTGGGAGCAATATGGAGTGGCTTTCTAGTGAGACAAAAATGGTGTCCACCTGTTGCACCTGCCGGGCTGAGAAACCCAGACAGGGGGGCCACGACCCATCCTGGCAGATGCCTCTCCCCAGACTGTCCTCCCAAGGACTGAAATAGCTGCCCAGACCTTCAGCTGAAGGAACTCCAGAATTCGGAGGTCCCCCTAAGGCCTGAAGGCAGAGGTTGTATGTCGTGGGTGCAATCGTGACCAGATAGACACACTCTAAGCAAGTGGCCAGGTTGCAAGAGGAGCTCGGCAGGCTGCAGTGCATCCAGGAATCCGAGCGAGAGATCGACGCGTGGTATCACAAGCTGGCATAGACTGAGCAACTCCTTGAAATGGGGTGGTAAAATGGTTTCCAACCTGAAACCAGCAGAATTGATGGACTCACAAGAGGAGGAATGCCAGGCCCTTGTCTCTGCTCAAAGCAGACTGAGGAAGACTGAGCAAACTGAGCTCGTTCAAGCTGGCGGACTATCATCCATTCCTGCTCTTTCATGTAGGGACAACTGAGGCCATGACAAGGAGGCTCAGAAGCATCCAGAGGGACTTTATGCCCCTTGGAAAGATGCTGAAGGGATCTGGATCACAAGTAGTGTTCTCCTCGATCCTCCCAGTCAGAGACTGGGAACTGAGGAGGAGGCGGCGTACAGATCAGGTGAATGATGGGCTGTGTAGCTGGTGCCATGCTCCGGTTTTCAGGTGCTATGATCTCAGGCAGGCTTTTGAGAGACCGGGCGTGCTGACACGGGAAGGGGTGCACCTGACCAAGTGGGACAATAGTGTTTTGGGCAGCAAGCCGGCCAGACTCATTAGCAGGGCTTGAAACTAGATTTGGTAGGGGAAGGGGATGTACTTGTAAGTGACTCAAAAGAACCCCTGAGTGCCAATAACCTTAACAAATATCAGGGAAACACCTGTGAATCATCCCATAGGAATTAGGAAGGACTCCTCTAAAAAGGTGATGTGGCCCTTGTCGTAGAAGGAGTTCAGATTTGTCAAGTAGATCCTGACTTTGATAAAGCCCTACTGACTGGGACTGATCACCTTGGAAGTGTAAGTCTTGTAAGTGTTGCATGATGGTACTCAAGATAATCTGCTCCGTGAACTTCCTCATCACTGGTCAGACTGACAGGCCAGTAGCTCCCCAACGCCTCCTTCCAGCCCTTCTTGTAGATGGACATTATATTTGTCAGTCACCAGTCGACTGGTACCTCCCCCAATAGCCAGGACTGCTGAGCAATGATGGAAAGCAACTTGGGAAGTGATTCTGCCAGCTCCCTCTGTAGTGACAGGTGGATCCCATCTAGTCCCATAGATGTGTTTAAATCTTTGTGCAGTACCAGGGCTCTAATTATTTCCTCATGCATTATGAAGGCTTCATTCTGCTCCCTGTACCTATCTACCAGCTCAGGAGGCTGAGTATCACAACAACAGGTCATGTTGCTGAAAACTGAGGCAAAGAGAACATTAAGTACCTCAGCCTTTTCCTCAACTCTTGTGAAAATGCTTCCCCCTACATCCAATACAGGATGAAGATTCACCTCAATGCTCTTTTTTAATTTATTTTATTTTTTATATTTTTTCTTATTTTAATGTATTTACACATAAAAATATGCATCATATGTCTTTGAAAGTAATAGTCAGATTGAGCTGCAGTTGGGATTTGGCCATTCTGAATTTGTCCCTGCACAACTTCATGACATTCAGGATTCAATTCTACACAAAATGACTGCATGGATGGAAAGAAACACAGAAAAGGTGGAAACCTTTTGGCAACCTTCCATCCTCTAACCTTCTCTGAGTCTGTGCTGGAAATCCATTCAACTAATTACTCCTGTATTATACAAACTGAAATGCAACTGCTGATACTGTTATCTTGTGAGAGACAGCACAATCAGGGTGAGCCATCTGCCTGCAGACATTAACTTGCTGACAGAATGGAGCATCGGTTGGAAGAACACCCTAGAAAATCCAGGATTTACCTTCAGAAACCTCCTGACATTTACAAGGAGAAGAGCCTAGTCCTGCAGCAGAGGAAGAGGAACCCCACACATCAGAGCAGACTGGGACACTGCTGAGTGAGCAGTGCCCAGGAGGAGGAGGGCCTGGGCACCACGAGGGATGCCATACGAGCAGTGGTGCCTCCTCACAAGGAACCAGGCCAGCTTCCTACAGAGCTGCCTTACGAGGAGCAGGAACACCAAGAAGATCCGAGTTATCAGACTCAGCTCAGATCCAGAGTGATACCACATGGACAAGTGTCTACAACTAGCCAGTAAAGAGGTACAAGTCTGGGAGTCTCTAGGGTATCCCGATTTGGAGAGGAGCAAGGGCTATGGCAAGACACAAAGTCCCAACAGGACCCTGGTCTTTGTGTCCATGGCTATGGCTGTTGTCTCTGTCACTGAGGCCTATGAGGAGACAGCTTATTCTTAATGCACCAGGGCTTCATTGCCTCCTAGCCCCCAACCATGAACCAGGCAGGGATGGTACCATTCTCCTGCACTTGGCCATGCACATCCCCATCTCCTACTGCCCCACAAAGAGCCCTGAGCAACCTGTAAAGGAAAGGATCTCCATTCCCAGGGACCAGGGGTCAAGGCCTGGCCCTTGTGCTTGGTGACACACATCCAGTTTTCCTACACCTCATTGTCACCTTCACATTGCCTTTGTCTCCTTGTCCTCACTGCCTCCAGGGTTCTGCTCTAACGAGCTCCAAGGGAGGCTGTGTGAGTGCTGGCCCTCAGGGGGACACTGCAGGAAACTTGCCTCTGACTTGCACTTCTGGAGAGATGTCTGCAATTGTCTCTGAGGGCCTGAGGTTCGTGGGCTCATCAGCAAAGCCGCCAGAGGGGTGATTCCAGTGCCTTGGGCTGGTGCTGTGCTGCTGAGCTGGGCCGGGCTCGTGGGACAGAGAGAGCTGGTGGCAAGAGGGCGCTGGTGCAGAGAGACAGCTGTGCCCAGGAGCAGCTCCTCTGCACAGCGCAGCAGGGCTGGGGGCTCTGACCGCAGCTGGCACACAGAGAGGAGAGAAGGAGAGAGGACTTGGAGGCACTGAGGAGCGCAACAACAGAGGGCAGCGTGTGGCAGGACACATCTGCAGGCTCTTGACACCGTGAGGCTCTGGCAGCAGGGCACTGCAGGTGGGGTTTCCAGAGGGGTCTTCTACAGCTGGCACATCCGATGGCCAATAGCATCTGCCAGGGAGGGTCTCTCTGTTTCTCCAGCAAGAAGCAGAAGATGCTTTAGGGAATGGCATTTATAAGGGGTCATTTCCAGAAGAAGATTGAGGCTTTGTTTATCTGAAGGAGAAGGCTTTATTTGGTTGTGTGCTTTCCATTTCCTCCATTGCAGGGGAGGCAAGTTTGACAGTAGTGTTTTCTCAGGATTGTACAGGAGACTGAGAATCCCAGAGCACTGCACGGAGAGATGAGAATGGAAACAATGAGATTCTGACAGGTTCTCCTACAAAGAGAGAGGATCATCTCAGGGGTGTTCTAAGACATGGAATAAGTTTTCCTCTCTGAAGACTGTTCTAACTTTGTTCTGCCTTCTCCTCTTCAACAAGCAGCTATTTTTAATGTCAGCAAATGCCTAACATCAGCTCTGTGAGTGAGTTCCTGCTGCTGGCATTCGCAGACACGCACGAGCTGCAGCTCCTGCACTTCGCGCTCTTGCTGGGCATCTACCTGGCTGCCCTCCTGGGCAACGGCCTCATCCTCAGCGCCGTAGCCTGCGACCACCGCCTCCACACCCCCATGTACTTCTTCCTCCTCAACCTCGCCCTCCTCGACCTGGGCTGCATCTCCACCACTCTGCCCAAAGCCATGGCCAATGCCCTCTGGGACACCAGGGCCATCTCCTATCAAGGCTGTGCTGCACAGGTCTTCTTTTTAGTCTTCCTTATTGGTGCAGAGATTTATGTTCTCACTGTCATGGCCTACGACCGCTACGTTGCCATCTGCAAGTCCCTGCACTACGGGAGCCTCGTGGGCAGCAGAGCTTGTGCCCAGATGGCAGCAGCTGCCTGGGGCAGTGGCTTTCTCAATGCTGTCCTGCACACGGCCACTACATTTTCCCTGCCCCTCTGTCGAGGCAATGCTTTGGACCAGTTCTTCTGTGAGATCCCCCACATCCTCAAGCTCTCCTGCTCAGATGCCTACCTCAGGGAAGTCGGGGCACTTGTGTTTAGCATTTCTGTGTTATTTGCTTGTTCTCTTTTCGTTGTTATTTCCTATATACACATCCTCAGGGCAGTACTGAGGATGCCCGCTTCTCAGGGCCGGCACAAAGCATTCTCCACTTGCCTCCCACACATGGCCGTCGTCTCCCTGACAGTCAGCACTGGCATGTTTTCCTACCTGAAGCCCCGTTCTATCTCCTCCCCATCCCTGGACCTGCTGATGGCAGTTCTATATTCGGTTGTGCCTCCAGTATTGAATCCTCTCATCTACAGCATGAGATACCGGGAACTAAGGAATTCAGTGAGGAAAGTGCTAGGATACAAAATTCTTCAATATTTTTATATATAATGCATAAAATCAAAATTCCCAAGTTTCCTCAAAAAAAGGGAGGACTTTTTTTTTTTTTTTTTCTTAATATTGGTCTGTTATTATATTCAGAAGATATTGTTTCTGATATAAATAATATATTTCTTATCCTCCTACTTGTTAATCATTTCGTTGTTACTCATTTACAGGAAACATGGCACTTTCCTGTATAGATACACCCAATAAGGAAGCCAAAAGATGTTTATTGCACTCAGGTCCCCTCTTCCCGTCTCCTCTGCAGCTGGTCTCAGCACCACCACCATTCAGGAGGGGCTCAGGGCCAAGAGCCCAGCTGCCACATGCAGGAGCAGCCCCGGTGGCCCTCAGGGCTGCCCCTCACTGCCCGCTGGGCTCTGCCTCTCTGCTGCCTTCGGGTCGGGGCTGCTGCTTCCCTGGAGCCCTGGCCATGGCCAGCAGCAGGACGTGGCCTTTTCACTGCTGCTCTCTTTTGGCTTCCACATGGTTCTCTTGGGCTCTCCCATTCCACTAAGCCCTTAGAGCTCATGTGCCTTGCTGAGAGTCTTGTTATCTGTACAGGGGTATCTCTTTCTTTGCACAGCTCTTCCAAAGCTTGTGCTAGGAATATACCAAAGGAACTCCTGCATGAACGGGCCTGCAGAACGAAGGATTTGATGCTACACCTAAAACACCCACTACGAAGCAAACCCCTAGAAAAAATACAAAGTATGTCATTATTCCTGCTCGGCCACTACCCGAGACCTACGGCTTGAAAAGCCGTTGTTGTCTTCAACTACAGGAACAAATAAACTCAAATGCTCCTACTCATACTACCCTGCCTAGACCCCCCCCCCCATCCCTCCCCAGGATGTTGCGGGGGTTATTTGGCTATGTACGTCGTGCATATATTTATATGCCCCATACATCAATTCATGGTCCCAGTAATATACACCATCAATCAACTACCACATACGCGAGGACTAAACCCATCACACAGCAAACAAACATACCACTCTTAACAGACTGCCCTCCCAACCAACTCCAATGCATGCTCCAGAACCCCAACCTACACCACAAGCAGCTTCTAGCCTGCCACCAGAACAAGACACCTAGCTTGTGCTAGGAATATACCAAAGGAACTGCTGCATGAATGGGTCTCTTGCATTTCGGGGTTTCACCGTAGATCAGAACTTCAGTGTAGTGCTGGACTAAGAGCTCCCTTCTTGGCTGCACATGGCTCAGCAAAGAATAATTGGCCTTGACTGGCCTGGGAGTGTCCTGAAGTTGCTTGGTCTGATGGTAAATGGCATCCTGGAGAGGAATCTGGAGCTGCTCTGTGTCTGGGCCAGGCCTCTTGTGCTGGCCTGGGGAGCGGGGCTGGCCCTGCGGAGCACAGGCACTGTGTGCTGGGGATCTCCCAGGCAAGAGAGCAGGGCTCCTGCAGCTTCACGGACCTCCATCTCCTGAGCTGGCCCCAGTGCAGGGGCTGCCGGGGAGGCCCAGAGCTGCCTTTGTGGCAGCAGCTGCGGTGCCTTGCGAGGGGCTGGGGCTGTGGTGGCCATGCCCAGAGCCCTGCAGCAGCCTGCGGTGGGCACTGCCCTGGGGCCAGCCCAGCCTGGGCTGCTGGGTTGGGCTGGGGAGAGGGCAGGGAGCTGGGAAGAGGTGGGCAGGGGCTGGGCTGGGCAGTGCCCGGCAGAGGGCAACAGCAGCATCAGGGAGCGGTGGCAGCGTGCAGGGGAGGGCTCCCAGCAGGGCTTGGTGCTGCAGAGCCAGGGCTGCGCAAAGGGAGCCCAGAGCTGCAGGGGCAGGGGAGAGGAGGCCGAGGGCCAGGGCGGCTGCTGCAGGGGCAGGGGGCTCAGCATGGCCCTTGCAGCCCCCTGCCCTGGGCCTGCCTCTGCTCTTGGGCTCAGCCCCGGCCTTGGCTCTGCTGGCAGGAGCACTCTTGGCATGTGCTTCCTGGCCTCCCCTCGCCTGCGCACAGCTGCTGCCCACTCAGGCTGCTGCCACAAACGTGTCCTCACCAGCAGCACCACCCCTTGGGCTGCTTCTGCTGGCCTCCCTTAGCCCACTGCCTTGACTCCTTGTCTCTGCTGGGCCCCACCTTCCCCACCCAAATATGTCCCATGACTGTCGGCTCCATTCCCTTGCCCCATGGAATGACAGTGCCATGGTGGGACGTGTTTCCATTCGTTTGTCTACCAGACACCGTAATAAATACTATGAACAGGACTAGAGGAGTCCAGCTTCAAGCCAGGAGGAGGAGGGGAGGAAAGGGACAATCGGGTTTACTGGACTGTTTATATTTTATGGCCTGGCACATCAGATCCACAAATGTATCAGGCTCTACTGGACACCGGTGCACAGTGTACCCTAATGCCATCAAGCTAGAAAGAGGTAGAACCCACCTGTATTTCTGGAGTGACAGGGGGATCCCAACAGTTAACTGTACTGGAGGCTGAAGTGAGTCTCACTGGGAAGGAATGGCAAAAGCACCCCATTGGGACTGGCCCAGAGGCTATGTGCATCCTCAGCATAGACTGCTTCAGGAGAGGGAACTTCAGAGTTCCAAGAGGGCACCACCGGTGGGGCTTTGGCAGAGCTGCCTTGGAGATAAAGGACATGAAGCAGTTGTCTACCTTGCTTGGCCTTCCACAGAACCCTTCTGCTGTGGGTTTGCTGAGGGCTGAAGAACAGCAGGTGCCAATGGCTACCATGGTGGCGCACCTGAGGCAGCGTCGCGCTAACCGAGACTCCCTGGTTGCCATCCATGAGCTGGGTCATCGACTGGAGAGCCAAGGTGTAGATGTAGAGCTTGGGAGTGTGCTTTAGTGATGGCCTTGTCAGCACTAAGGTAAAGTTGCCTGACCTGGGTTACCCGTCCCAGAGTAGTGTCAGGCACAATGCAATTCTTTTTGCCTTCTGCATCTATAGCACAGGAAGTAGGACTTTGCCCTACTCCATTGACTGGGCAGGTCTTTTCAATTTACTCAGTTTAGGTCTCTGTGTCTGGAAGGGCACAATTTCCCCAAAGAGGCCAAGCTCATGGGTACAGCTACAGCCAATTGAAGATATATTCTCTTTAGTTTTCATACTGAGTTTCCACAGAAGTCCAAAGAGATACCATGGATATCTAGGTATCTACTAAGATTCAAGCTGAATTTCTCAGATTCCAAAAGTAATTTCAATTTTATTTTATTTTATTTTATTTTATTTTATTTTATTTTATTTTATTTTATTTTATTTTATTTATTGTATTTATTGTATTTAATTTAATTTAATTTAATTTTATTTTTTTATTTTATTTTTGGTTTTATTTTATTTATTGTATATAATTTAATTTAATTTTATTTTATTTTATTTTATTTATTTTTTTGTTTTATTTTATTTATTTTGTTTTATTTTATTTTTTTTTTATTTTATTTGTTCTCAAGGAACCCGAGTTGTCTTAGAAAGGGTTTCATGTGTGGGCTGGGCTACAATTACAGGGACAAAGACCACTGCTGACAGGGGAGGTGTCTGACCTCCAGACACTGATTTTCCTCCAGAAGAAGGTCTCCAAAGAAGTCACCCTGGATAAACAGCAATAGGAGAATGATTCTCAAAACTGAACTGCAGCAACATTCAGCCTTTAGAAACAGAAAATATTTTTTATTAGCTGCTTTTTGAAATTTTCTTCCTTAAGTATGCCATGCAAGCTCTGTAAATAGCTGTACAAGGCATGAAGGCTTGAAGAAACTATTGAAGAGATGTTAGGAGTTTCTGCATTTTAATGAGTTCCATGGTGTATTGTGGTGCTCAGTCTATGAAGCTCAGGTACTGAGAGGAGAGTGATGCAACCGCTTGAGCAAGTAAAGTCAGGAGGAAAAGCTGAAGTGACTGGGAGTATGAATGGGCCCCACTGAGGGCTGTTACTAACAAAGCCTCCCCAGGGACTGGTTAGGGCAGATAATTGGAGGCCATGGTTACAGACAGGCAAAGCACTGTGCTGAGAAAAGTCTTGGTTGGCTTTGGTGAAGCAAAAGAGCCAAGGCCTGACCCCTGGAACTGTGAGAGGAGATCCCGCACCCCTACGTCTGGCTCAAGGCTGTTCCTGGGGTCTGTGGGCTGTGGTGGGCAGTGTGATGCCATGAGAACAACACTGGTGTGACACCTCCGAGGTGCTGCACAGGGTTGAAAGGAATCGATGAGGCCTCATCACAATGAATAAAACATATTTCCTCCTAAGCTCTAGCCAAGAGGACAGAAATTTCAGGGCTGTTGGGCCTGCCATTTCTACCAGCACCCTCTGCCTTCTCCTCTGCAGGCTTTCCTTTGCTGTCCCATAGTCTGACCTATTTCTTTGAAGTCTGCAGACACCCATCTCTGTTCACCACCTTGCTCTCATCCCTTGCTTTCACCCATGTCTCGTCAGCCCTCACCAGCTGTTCCTTGAAAGACAAAGCCACGGTCTGATCAGAGGGTGACCTCTGGCACCACAGCAATATACTTTGAGGGACATTTCTTCCTCCTTCTGGCCAATGCTTAACTTCCAAGGTGCACTCTGTGGAAGTTTTTTCTTCTGCTCTTTCCTACTGCCAAAGGAAGCTCCCTCAGGGTGGAAACCACTCCTGAAGTAGGCATCCCAACCCAGCAGGCTCCTTGCGGCCTCTCAGCCAAACAGACACAAGTCACCTCTGCAGCATCTTCCAAGCCAGGGGCCTGCTGCTGGCCTTGCAGCTTCTTGGCTAGACACAGCCAAGCCTTGTGCCTGCTGCTGCCCACTCATGGACTCAAGCAGAAGGGACAGGACAACCCATCTGGGGGCCTTCTTTCTGCCTGGGTCCTCCTGGCTCTGGAGGCAGAGGGGATCCCACAGTCAGCATGCCAAGCAGGTGCCTTCTGCTGGCCTAGCAGGGCCACTGCCAGATGTCAGCCCAAAAGTGCAGCTCCCAGGGAGAAGGCAAGGGTGACCTGCCACCTCCAGACACAAGTGACCTCACAGTCCCTTTCTGTGACACGTTCCTGCTGCTGCCCTATCAAGTGCAGAGACAGAAGTGACCTCACAGTCACTGTCACAGTCACATTCCTGCTGCTGGGGCAGGAGATGCTGAGGCAGAGCTGAGCCCATCACAGCATTCCCACCCATCTCCTCCTTGTGGCCCACAAGCTGATCAGATCAGGGTGAGCAAGAGAGTAAAGGTAAAGGAAAGGGGCTATGGGCTGCGTTTTGGCTTCAAGGGATACTTTGAGGTCAGGCATAAGAGTAGTGGATTCCTGTCAGGGTGTGGAGTAGCATTTAGGTTTGGGGATTAATGTCACTGGTTAAGACAGGGGAAGGGCTTTACATGACTGTTTTAAACCAGCGTTACAGCAGAATCAACTTTGCCTGAACGTACTAAACTCACAGAAATCAATAATTTCTGCTGGCCAAACTCCTTTTCCCTCCCTCAAATCTCACATCTCTCCTGGCCAGGCTTCTTCTGACTTCCCCATATCAGTCATCTTCCTAGGGGCAGCTTTCTGATGGCTTTCATGATCTCAGAGTATCTGTCTCATATCTGTTGGCTACTCCTTTTTTGAGACTGATGTTGCACCTAAGTCAGGATGGTGAAGAACACAAAGGCTGTAGGTGAACCCTGCACAATGTGCCCTGCAGCTCTTGTACCACCCCAAAATTTTGTTTTCTGCCTCCAACTTTTGGATACGGAATGGCTTCTGTGCTCCCAGGCTATCTTTTTCCAAACCCTCATTCATGGTTCAGTTTGCCTCAAGCGTCTTGGAGGCAGTGGCCCCCTCTGTGTAGAAAACTGAAAGCAGTCCTAAAGGATGACTTCAGGCAAAAGCTGACACCTCTGACATGACAACCCCTACCCAAGACCTCTTCCACTCTGGGGCCTAACAGGTACTTAGAAAGAGTCGATCTCAGAAACTACATGCACAGCAAGTGCCTTCTGCTGCCCTACCATGGACACTGGCAGATGTGAGCCTAAAGGCACAGATCCCAGCCAGGAGTCAAGGGTGACCTGTCAGCTACTTCAGAAAGAGCTCAACTCACAGGCCATTTAACAGCCAGTCGCTTCCTGCTGGACTTAGTGTTTCTGACGCACCACTGAGCTTATAATACCACACCTACAAAACACCCCCTTCTTGGGCCAGGACCTGCCCAGGTAGAAGTGATCTGGTTGTGATCCTCCAAGCTGATGGCACACCTGCTGGGCTCCCAGCCGCTCTGACACACAGGAGCCAGTTCTGTGCCAGTCCTGGGAGGTGCTAGGGCAGGAGGAACCTTGCAGGCAATGTTCCAGCCCCATGCCTCTTGGCGGTCTCTCAGCTCCTTGTGCACAGTGAAGATCACACTTACGTTCAGAAGCCTGAAGCTGGCCTAGCAGACACTCAGGGGAAGCACCCTCCCAGCCCCAGCCGCAGCCCTAGCCCCAGCCCCAGCCCCAGCTGGTGGTGCTGCTCTGCAGAGCGAGGGGGCTGTGATGCCCAGGGCACGGGGGCACTCTGCAGGGCCGTGCTGGGCAGGCTGGGAGGCACACCCAGCTCATGGGGTCACTACCATTGCCCCAGGGCTGCAAGGAATCACTCGCCAGGCTCCTTTGCTGGGGCTGCTGCATGCCCTGGGGCTGCAGAGCTCTCCTCTGCCTGCTCACAGCAGACTGAGCACTTGAGCTCTGCTCAGTCCACCTCGGAGGAGATCCCCCCTTAGGAGGGAAGTGCTGCAGTGGAGGCCAGCTGTGCCAGTGCCGTGCCCACTGCCTGTCCCTGCCTGCAGTCCCAGCACAGCCCCACAGCAGCACTGGCACCAAGGAGCATCCGGGCCTGAGCCCACCAGCAGGGCTCAGCAGGAGAGGGCGGCAGTGGCAAGAGAGCAGCTCTGCATGCCCCAATGTTGGTGCTCCCTGGCCGTGCTGCTGGGATGGGACTCTTTTCCTCTGCACCCCTGCACACGGGCACTGCCCCTGCAGAGCCAGGCCTGGTCTCAGAAGAAGGATGTCAGACAAAAAAGGTAGTTAAATCTTAACTTCCTTAAGGTTAAATTCACAGAGAGCATGGCTTCACATGCACAGAGCCTATGAGCTATATTCAACAGGTACATCCATATCATCTTAATGGGTGTTCATTAGCTGAATTAATGTAATATGAATATGCACAAACACAACAACAACGACAACAACAACAACAACAACAACAACAACAACAAAACAGGTAGATTGGATATTCGTCCAATTATTGACATTACAAATCATATGCAGAAGCAGATCAGAAATTTCTTGCATCCAAGACACATCTAGCCATCAATTTCCACAAGGCATGCTTGAGCTCTTGGATCGGTATGGTACAGATGAGGACGTGTTCTGCTGGAGGCACCACTGAGTACAGAACTGCCTCCACCAAGTCCAGGGATGGGGAGGGGGCTTCAGGCAGGCAACCATGACAGGCCTGAGGGAGACGGACACCATGGCCAGGTGAGGGAGGCACGTGGAAAAGGCTTTGTGCCAGCCCTGCTACAGACACAACAGGACTGTCACCTAGATCCACATGGTCTAATCCAAATACACTGCTCCTACCCGAGGCAGCTGGGCTCTTGGCCCTGAGCCCCTCCTGGATGCTGGGGCTGCTCCCCCAGCTCGACAGAAGATGCGAAGAGAGGGATACTGAGACCAATGAATTTCTGCTGATATCTTTATTGCCTTGATCTATCAAGGAAGCCCGGTTCTGTATGTACAATAGATGATGTGGACAAACCTTACAAAAGATATAACATTCAGAATGCTAAGAATGAGATTATTAAAAACAAATTGAAATATTGTTCAAATATTGACAGAGAAAAATACTTTAAAAAATGTTGTGTCATTTTCCCAAATACACTTTGATTTCTGATAGGATTATTATTAATGATAATGTCATGATAAAACTAGTAACAATAAAAATGATATGATATAGTATGAATCAAAATATTTGCACATTATTAAGAATACATTTTCTGAACACATCATGGATGCTTAAGAAGAATGTATGGAAACAGTTTCCTCACTGCATTCTTGAGCTCCTGGTTCCTCATGCTGTAGATGAGGGGGTTCACTGCTGGAGTCACCACCGAGTACAGAAATGCCACCACCAGGTCCAGGGATGGAGAGGAAATGGAGGGGGGCTTCGGGTAGGAAAATATGCCACTGCTGACAAACAGGGAGACAACGGCCAGGTGAGGGAGGCACGTGGAAAAAGCTTTGTGCCGGCCCTGCTCAGAGGGCATCCTCAGCACTGCCCTGAAGATCTGAATATAGGACAACACAGTGAAAACAAAACAACCAAATGATAAAAAAATACTAAACAGAACTGCCCCAACTTCTCTGAGATGGGCATCTGAGCAGGAGAGCTTGAGGATGTGGGGGATCTCACAGAAGAACTGGTCCACAGCATTGCCTTGGCAGAGGGGCAGGGAAAATGTGTTGGCCGTGTGCAGGACAGCAGTGAGAAAGCCACTGCCCCAGGCAGCTGCTGCCATCAGGGCACAAGCTCTGCTGGCCTGGAGGCTCCCGTAGTGCAGGGGCTTGCAGATGGCAACGTAGCGGTCATAGGCCATGACTGTGAGAAGATAAAATTCTGATACAATCAAGAAGATAAAGAGAAAGAGTTATGCAGCACAGCCTTGATAGGAGATGGCCCTGGTGTCCCAGAGGGCATTGGCCATGGCTTTGGGCAGAGTGGTGGAGATGCAGCCCAGGTCGAGGAGGGCGAGGTTGAGGAGGAAGAAGTACATGGGGGTGTGGAGGCGGTGGTCGCAGGCTACGGCGCTGAGGATGAGGCCGTTGCCCAGGAGGGCAGCCAGGTAGATGCCCAGCAAGAGCGCGAAGTGCAGGAGCTGCAGCTCGCGCGTGTCTGCGAATGCCAGCAACAGGAACTCAGTGACTGAGCTGAAGTTGGACATCTGCATTTTTCAGGATGTGGTCCTGAACAAAGAAGAGGATGAGAGTAATAAAGTACAAGAAATGTATCAGAGGAAAATGAATTCAGTTTCTCATTTAAAATCATCACGTATATTGTGCACTTTCTGGCAGACATTTGGCAGATCCCTTTCATGCATCCTGATTCATTCTGCCTGAGGGTGTCTGTTGGAACAGGGGGCTCTACTATGGGCAGTGCAGGAGTCAGTCGTGTCCTACAGCAAGAGCTGAAGAGGAACATGGGGAAATGTCAGTTTCACTTCCCTCCTGATCTCAAAATCTTTTCCTCCAGTGTTGCTCCCAGTTCACCAAACTGCAGAGCAGAGTTGTGGAGGCTTTTTTTTTATTTTATTTTAAATTTTTGTTTTTTTTTTGAATTTTTTGTTTCAGCTGTTACACCACTTCTGAGGAGTGTTTCTAAACCACAGATCCTGGTTATTTCTGCTGGACTCAAAGGGTATCCTTGTAGATCATTATCAGAGAAAAAGGGACTGTCACTTTAGTGCACAGTGTTCTTCAGGGAGGACAGCCAGTCTGTCCATCAAGTACGGTCTCAGCTGCCCCATGAAAGCTACAGGAAAGTTCTACTCACATGTTTGATTGAAAAGAACAAAGACCGTGCTGAGAGCAGAGGATTCCAGGCTCAAAGTGCCCATCTCCACACCCCTCACCTTGTCCCCGTACTCCCCTTCCCCCAAGCACACCGAGGGCTCACTCCACGGGCATGGAAATCCCCATCCCCAGCCAGCCTGGGAACAAGACCAGCAGCAGCACAGCCAGCTGGAGAAGCCAGGAGGAATGCCAGCGTGCTGCTGCCAGGGGAGGCAAGGCCAGGGAGGGACAGACAGACACTCAGCAGACCCTCCTGTGCTGCAGCTCTGCCTGCAGATGAGGCAGCTCCTGCTGGGGACACCGGGGGCTTGAGGGCAGAGGCTGTGCTGCTGGGAGAGGAGAGCAGGGGGTGTCCCAGGGAAGGCGCCTGCCCTGCAGGGGATGGCAGGGAGTTGCCTGAGCCCTCCCTCGCACAGCATTTCTGGCAGCAGCTCCCTCCCACCGCCTGCCCTGCTCAGATCTCTACTGCCTTCCTATGTCCCTGCTGGAAACAGGATCTCTATCCCCATGTATCTTTCATGTCCTTGCTCACAGACCCCATCCCACAAGCTGTGTGCTTCCTGAGTACAGGGCACCACAGGGGTTGCAGCTCCTGAAGACCTGATAAGCCCTGAGGAGAAAACAAACGTTGTTTCAGTCTTTAGGCTGAGGTGCCTGAAGGGATTTGATCACGTTAATTGCTGCCATGTTGATCTCTCACTGCAATACTCTTGGAGTCTCAGTCTCCTGTACAATCCAGACAATTCATTGTCATGAAACCAGCCTCCCCTCCACACTAAGAATCTGAAAGCACAGAATCCAAGCAAGTCTTCCATTTCAGATAAACCAAGCCTCGGTTTCCTGCTAAAATGCCCCCTCAAAAATACCATTCTCTAAAACATCTTCTATGTCACATTACAGGTAGAATAAGACCCATCCTGACAGATGCTATCGGCCATCAGATGTGCCAGCTGTAGAAGACGCCTCTGGCAACCCCACCTGCAGTGCCCTGCTGCCAGAGCCTCACGGTGCCAAGAGCATGCAGATGTGTCCTGCCACACGCTGCCCTCTGTTGTTGCGCTCCTCAGTGCCTCCAAGCCCTCTCTCCTTCTCTCCTCTCTGTGTGCCAGCTGCGGTCAGAGCCCCCAGCCCTGCTGCGCTGTGCAGAGGAGCTGCTCCTGGGCACAGCTGTCTCTCTGCTTCATGGGACTATTTGAAATGTGTTTTCTCTGTGGAGCCTGGACCAGCTCAGCAGCACAGCACCAGCCCAAGGCACTGGAATCAACCCTCTGGTGGCTTTGCTGATGAGCCCACCAACCTCAGGCCCTCAGAGACAATTGAAGACATCTCTCCAGAAGTGCAAGTCAGAGGCAAGTTTCCTGCAGTGTCCCCCTGAGGGCCAGCACTCACACAGCCTCCCTTGGAGCTCGTTAGAGCAGAACCCTGGAGGCAGTGAGGACAAGGAGACAAAGGCAATGTGAAGGTGACACTGAGGTGTAGGAAAACTGGATGTGTGTCACCAAGCACAAGGGTCAGGCCTTGACCTCAAGCGCTTGGGAATGGAGATCCTTTCCTTTACAGGTTGCTCAGGGCTCTTTGTGGGGCAGTAGGAGATGGGGATGTGCATGGCCAAGTGCAGGAGAATGGTACGACCCCTGACTGGTTCATGAGTGGGGGCGAGGAGGCAATGAGGCCCTGGTATTTTAACGAGCAGCTGTCTGCTCCTAGGCCTCAGTGGTAGAGACAACAGCCAGAGCCATGGACACAAAGACCTGGGTCGTGTTGGGGCTTTCAGCCTTGCCACAGCCATTGCTCCTCACCTCACCAGGCTGTCTGAGGGACTCCCAGACTCCCAAATCTTCCACTGCCGGATGCAGACCCTTCTGTGGGTAGTGTCACATTCAACCTGAGCTGAGTCTGATAACTCAGATTTTCTTGGTGGCCATGCTTCTCATATGGCAGCTCTCTAGGAAGCTGACCTGGTTCCTGGTGAGCAGGCACCACTGCTCGTAAGGCATCCCTCGTGGTGCCCAGGCCCTCCTCCTCCTGGGCACAGCTCACTCAGCAGGGTCCCAGTCTGCTCTGATGTGTAGGGTCCCTCTTCTTCTGGTGAAGGATTGGGCTTTTCTCCTTGTAAATGTCAGGAGGTTTGTGTAGGCAAAATCCCACAGTTTCTAAGGTTGCCCCACGCTGATGCTCCATTCTGTCAGCTGTTAATGTCTGCAGGCAGATGGCTCACCCTGACTATGCTGTTTCTCACAAGGTAACAGTAGCAGGAGTTTGTAGGACAGTTTGGATTATACAGCAGGAACTAGTTGAATGGAATTACAGCACAGAATCAGTGAAGGGTGGGGGATAGAAGGCTGCCAGATTCCACTTTTCCTGTTCTTCCTTCTCATGCATGTTGTTACTTTGTCTGCAACTGCATCCTATATACAAAACACAGCACTGTATCATCTAATAAGAAGGAAATTAAGTCTATCCCAGCCAACACATGGACAATATCCACCCCATATTCCATACCATCTGCACCTTGTTCAGCTCCAGTACTTTCCAGTTAATCACCACCACCTTTTCTCAGATGATATACACACAGATATATCATGCCCTTAGTCTGTGGGTGTCCTGGTGTTGGCTAGGATCGAGATACTTTTCCTCCTAGTAGCTGGTATGAAGCTGTGTTTTGGATTTAGCATGAGTACTCAGTACTAAGGCCAGTCCTCTTTAATATCTTTATCAATGATCTGGATGAGGGGATCGAGTGCACCCTCATTAAATTTGCAGATGACACCAAGGTAGGTGCATGTGTCGATCTGCTCGAGGGTAGGAAAGCTCTGCAGGAGGATCTGGATAGGCTGGACCGATGAGCTGAGGCCAACTGTATGAACTTCAACAAGGCCAAGTGTCAGGTCCTGGACCTGGGGCGCAAAACCCCAAGCAGAGTTCCAGGCTGGGAGAGGAGTGGTTGGAAAGCTGCCAGGCAGAGAAGGACCTGGGAGTGATGGTTGATAGTCGACTGAATATGAGCCAGCAGTGTGCTCAGGTGGCCAAGAAGGCCAACAACATCCTGGCTTGTATAAGAAGCAGTGTGGCCAGCAGGGCTAGGGAAGTGATTGTCCCCCCGTACTTGGCTCTGGTGAGGCCGCACCTCGAGTACTGTGTTCAGTTTTGGGCCCCTCACTACAAGAAAAACATCGAGGTGCTCCAGCAAGTCCAGAGAAAACACGAAGCTGGTGAGGGATCTGGAGTTGTACGAGGAGCGGCTGAGGGAGCTGGGCTTGTTCAGCCTGGAGAAAAGGAGGCTCAGGGGCGACCTTTTTGCTCTCTACAGCTACCTCAAAGGAGGCTGTAGAGAGGTGGGGTTTGGTCTGTTCTCTCACGTGCCCAGTGACCGGATGAGGGGGAATGGGCTACAGTTGCACCAGGGGTGTTTTAGGTTGGATATTAGGAAAAACTTCTTTTCTGAGAGGGTTGTTAGGCATTGGAATGGGCTGTCCAGGGAAGTGGTCGAGTCACCATCCCTGGAGGTCTTTAAAAGACGTTTAGATATAGAGCTTAGGGATATGGTTTAGCGGAGGAATTGTTAGTGTTAGGTCAGAGGTTGGACTTGATGATCTTGAGCTCTCTTCCAACCTAGGCAATTCTGTGATTCTGTGATTCTGTGGGAAGAAGAGCTTGGCCAGCAGAAACTTATGATTTTGTAGAAGTAAGACGGTTTATGTAATGTAGATGCTGCGGTACAACTGACTTAAAACAGCCATATATGGCCCTTTTCTTACTTGAAACAGTCATTTTAATCACTAAACATAAATGCTACTACAGTACTCTGAAAGGAACCATTTTTTTTTCCTCTTGCTAACCCAAATGCCTTCCCTAAACACTAACATGAAAATGCTCTATTTAACCCTAGACTCCTTGGCAGACCTAAAAAACCCTGGACCGTAGATCTTGTCTATGCCTTAACCACAGACCTGACACCACTAGCAGGACAACACATACTCCCACTAAAACTTTGCTTAGTCTCTAACCCAGAAAGAGAAAAACAGGTACCTAGGGGGCAAGAGAGAGGTCAGCTCTACTTCAGGATCTGATGGCCCAGGAGGAGCAATGTGACTGTGGCAGTGACTGTGAGGTCACTTCTGTCTCTGCACTTGATAGGGCAGCAGCAGGATCCTGTCACAGAAAGGGACTGTGAGGTCACTTGTGTCTGGAGGTGGCAGGTCAGCCTTGCCTTCTCCCTGGGAGCTGCACTTTTGGGCTGACATCTGGCAGTGGCCCTGCTAGGCCAGCAGAAGGCACCTGCTTGGCATGCTGACTGTGGGATCCCCTCTGCCTCCAGAGCCAGGAGGACCCAGGCAGAAAGAAGGCCCCCAGATGGGTTGTCCTGTCCCTTCTGCTTGAGTCCATGAGTGGGCAGCAGCAGGCACAAGGCTTGGCTGTGTCTAGCCAAGAAGCTGCAAGGCCAGCAGCAGGCCCCTGGCTTGGAAGCTGCTGCTGAGGTGACTTGTGTCTGTTTGGCTGAGAGGCCGCAAGAAGCCTGCTGGGTTGGGATGCCTACTTCAGGAGTGGTTTCCACCCTGACGGAGCTTCCTTTGGTAGTAGGAAAGAGCAGGAGAAATAAACTTCTACAACGTGTACCATGGAATGTTGCCATTTGTCATGAGGAGGAAGAAATGTCCCTCAAGGGGTTGTGCTGTGGTGCCAGAGGTCACCCTCTCTGATCAGACCTTTGCTTTGTGTTTCATGGAATAGCAGGTGAGCGTTGATGAGACATGGGTGAAAGCAAGGGATGAGAGCAAGGTGGTGGACAGAGATGGGTGTCTGCAGACTTTAAGGAAATAGGTCAGACTATGGGACAGCATAGGAAAGCCTGCAGAGGAGAAGGCAGAGGGTGCTGGTAAAAAGGGAAGGCCCCAACAGCCCTGAGGTTTTTGTCCCCTTGGCTAGAGCTTATAAGGAGATATATTAATTGTGATCGGGTCTCATTGATTCCATTCAACTGTGTGCAGAAGCTCAGAGGTCTCATACCACTGTTCTTGTCATGGCATCCCACTGCCCACCACATCCCACAGACCCCAGGAAGAGCCTTGAGCCAGACATGGGGGTGCAGGATCTCCCCTTCCAGTGGCTGGAGTCAGGCCTTGGCTGTTCTGTTTCATCAAAACAATACAAGACTTTTTTTCAGAACAGTGCTTTGCCTGTCTGTAACCATGGCCTCCAATCATCTGCCCTAACTAGTCCCTGGGGAGGCTTTGTTAGTAACAGCCCTCAGTGGGGCCCATTAATACTCCAAGTCACTTCAACTTGTCCTTCTGACTTTACTTGCTCAAGCGGTTACATCACTCTCCTCTCAGTACCTGAGCTTCATAGACTCAGCACCAAAATACACCATGGAACTCATTAAAATGCAGAAACTCCTAACATCTCTTCCATAGTTTTCTTCAAGCCTTCACTCCTTGTACAGTTACTTGCAGAGCTTGCATGGCATAGTTAAGGAAGATTTCAAAAAGCACCTAATACAAATATTTTCTGTTTTTAAAGGCTGAATTTTGCTGCAGTTCAGTTTTGAGAATCATTCTCCTATTGCTACTGATCCAGGGTGACTTCTTAGAGACTTGCTTTGGGAGGAAAAGCAGAGTCTGGAGGTGTGACACCTCCACTGCCAGCAGTCTTTGTCCCTGTTACTGCAGCACAGCTCAGCACATGAAACCTTTTCTAAGATTAGTCAGGGAAAAAAAAAAAATAATAAAATAAAATAAAATAAAATAAAATAAAATAAAATAAAATAAAATAAAATAATAAAATAAAATAAAATTGAAATTACCAATGGATGCTGAGAAATTCAGCCTGAATCAGAAACACAGACTCCCTTCGGGCTCGTTAGAGCAGAACTTTGGAGGCAGGAGGACAAGGAAACAGTGTGAAGGCAGTGTGAAGGTGACACTGAGGTGTAGGAAAATTGAATGTGTTTCTCTAAGCAAAAGGAAAAAGCCTTTTTCCCTTGCACCCAGGAAGGGAAAACTGTTCCCATCACACGTTGCTCAGGGCTCTTCCTGGGCAGGATGTGCATGGCCAAGTGCAGGAGAATGGTACAACCGCAGCCTGATTCATGGGTGGGGTGAGGAGGCAATGAGGCCCTGGTGCTTTAAGGATAAGCTGTCTCATCATCGGCCTCATTGGCACATACAACAACCATAGGCATGGACATAAAGACCTGGATCCTGTTGCAACTTTCAGACCTGCCACAGCCCTCTATCCTGTGATACCAGGCTATCCTAGGGACTCCCAGATGCATAAATCTTTCCCTGTTGGTTCTAGAACTTTGTCCTCGTAATGTCACACCAGATCAGAGCTGAGTCGGATAACTCAGATTTTCTTGGTGGCCATGCTCCTCATAAAGCAGCTCTGTAGGAAGGTGGCCTGGTTCCTGGTGAGCAGGCACCACTGCTCGTATGGCATCCCTCGTGGTGCCCAGGCCCTCCACCTCCTGGGCACTGCTCACTCAGCGGGGTCCCAGTCTGCCCTGATGTGTGGAGTTCCTCTTCCTCATGTTCAGGACTGGGCTCTTCTCCTTGTAAATGCCAAGAGATTTCTGTAGGTAAAATCCTGCAGTTTCTTGTTGTTCCCCCACATTGATGCTCCTTTCTGTCAGCAGTAAATCTCTGCAGGCAGACAGTTCAACCTTCATGTGATTGTGCTATCTGACAAGACAGCAGCATCAGGAGCTGCAGGAAAGTTTGGATAATACAGGAGTAACCAGCTGAATGGAATTGCAGCAGAGAATCACTACAGGATAGGAGATGGCAGGCTGCCAGGTTCCACATCTTCTGTGCTTGGCTCTCATGCATGCTGTCAGTTTGTCTGGAGCTGTGTCCTGAATGTTATGGGGCTGTGCAGGACAAAGTTAGAAGGGCCAAAGCCCAGCTGGAACTCAAGCTGTAAAATACTGTCAAAGACAATAAAAACTGTTTATATAAACACTTTACTAAAAGAGGATTGAGGAGAATGATCATCTTTTATGGGTGTGGGGGAAAACCTGGTGACAAGAAAGGAGGTCAGTGCTGAGGCACCACATGGCCAGTGCAACACTTGTAAGGTGCACTTTGTAGCAGTTTTATCTCTCCTGCTCTTTCCTACTACCAAAGGAAGCTCCATCAATGTGGAAACCACTCCTGAAGTAGGCATCCCAACCCAGCAGGCTCCTTGCAGCCTGTAAGCCAAGCAGACACAAGTCACCTCAGCAGCAGCTTCCAAGCCAGGGGCCTGCTGCTGGCCTTGCAGCTTCTTGGCTAGACACAGCCAAGCCTTGTGCCTGCTGCTGCCCACTCATGGACTCAAGCAGAAGGGACAGGACAACCCATCTGGGGGCCTTCTTTCTGCCTGGGTCCTCCTGGCTCTGGAGGCAGAGGGGATCCCACAGTCAGCATGCCAAGCAGGTGCCTCCTGCTGGCCTAGCAGGGCCACTGCCAGATGTCAGCCCAAAAGTACAGATCCCAATCTATGTCAAGGGTGACCTGCCACCTCCAGACAGAAATGACCTCACAGTCCCTTTCTGTGACACGTCCCTGCTGCTGCCCTATCAAGTGCAGAGACAGAAGTGACCTCACAGTCACACTCCCTGCCTCAGTCACATTCCTTGTGTTGGGGCAGGAGATCCTGAGGCAGAGCTGAGCTCCTCAGAGCATTCCCACCCATCTCCTCCATGTGGCCCACAAGCTGATCAGATCCATGGCTCTTCACATTCAGCTTTGAATGCCATGTGACTGCTGAGAAGTGTCACAATTCCTGCTCTGCCCCAAGGTGCCAAGCACCTAAAGATAACTTTTAGGAAAAGGGTTGAATGTGCAGAAGTTAATGCACAGGAACCGGGGCTTTGGGTGTTCGATGTTCATATATGGGATTAGGGACTAAGGCTCACCTTTCTCTGATAGAGATTAATCAAGTTTTTAGTAGGAGGGTTTGGTGTTCATCTTGAGGTGTCAAGTCTGTAGTTAAGGTATGGGCAAGCTCTTTCGCTGAGGGTTTTGTTTCAGTCTACAAGAACACTTGGGATAAATAGAGCATTTTAATGCTAGATCAGGGCAGGGATCAGGGTGAGCCATAGCGTAAAGGTAATGGAAAATGTTTATGGACTAATTTTGGCTTCAAGGGATATTTTGGTCAAAAATTAGAGCAATGGATTCCTGTCAGGGTGTGGTGTGGCACTTTTCTCTGCCACTGAGGCCTATGAGGAGACAGCTTATCATTGAAGAACCAGGGTCTCATTGCCTCCTCGCTCCCAACCATGAACCAGGCAGGGGTCGTAGCATTCTCCTGCACTTGACAATGCACATCCCCATCTCCTACTGCCCCACAAAAACCCTGAGCAGAGCTCTCCTCTGCCTGCTCACAGCAGATTGAGCACTTGAGCTTAGGTCAGTCCACCTCGGACAGGCTTTCGGTCTGTGGGCTCCATTCACTGCTGTCTCCTGGGCTCACGCTGCCCCTGCATATATCTCCAAATGCTTTGCACACACCACTCTTGCCCGCAGGTCCCACATGTCTCTCCAACCTTCCCCTCTTCTCCTGCAGTAGTGGCATCTCACTGGAGGAGGTTTGTGCATCCCCCTTAGCACATGGTCCCCTCAGATTTGAGGGCATTGCAGAGCCCTCCTTTAGCCCATGGACTCCTCAGATTCGCCTTTTCCTTTACCAGACCTTTCATTGGACGGTCACTCATTTTATGAAGTTTTCTATTCACTGTGCACTGAGCTCATTGTCCCTGGTTTCCCTGACATCTTCTGGCAGCTCCAGATTCTTCTCCAGGATGGCATCGGCCACCCCCACTGCGGGGGGCACAGTCCAGTGCTGATGAGTCCAAGACCAGTTGCTGTCTGCTTGGGGAAGTGCCACCACAAATTGAGCTCTTGGTCCATCACTTTGTTCCTTCACAGACCCCCTGGGACTTTCAGCCTGTGTCTATCACTCCATGAAGAAGCCCAGAAAACAGAAGAGCAAGGAGTAACCCCTTGGCTCTATTCCTGACAGCAGCTTTGGAAAAGGCATCCAGGCTTCTGGGTTTGCCTTGAGCAGCCCCTTTTGTTACTGTGGTGCTAGCAGGGAGAAGCTGTGACCCCAGGCTGTACAGTGCCTGCTGCTGCCTGCAGGGATTGGGATGCCACTGTAGAGACAACAGGACTGTCACCAAGGTACACGAGATCTGACAGCTTATCCAAATAAAAGAGCACAGGAGAAAAATGTGGAGACCAAAAGAGAGCAGCAGTGAAAAGGCCACGTCCTGCTGCTGGCCATGGCCATGGCTCCAGGGAAGCAGCAGCCCCGACCCAAAGGCAGCAGAGAGGCAGAGCCCAGCGGGCAGTGAGGGGCAGCCCCGAGGGCCACCGGGGCTGCTCCTGCATGTGGCAGCTGGGTTCTTGGCCCCGAGCCCCTCCTGCGTGCTGGGGCTGCTCCCCCAGCTCCAGAGGGGATGGGAAGAGATGGCAGCTGAGACCAGTGAATTTATGCTGTCTGCTTTATTGTCTATACCTACAGAAGATGCCTAGTTCAATAGGCTGATTAGAAGATGTACTCAAAGTAAAAAATTACTAAATAAATTAAACCAATATCAGAAGTTATGAAAACAATAAAAAGAAAATAAAAATTATATGAAAATCTGTCGTGTTCTTTTCTCAAATACAATAGTAGTCCTGACAGGATTATTATTAATGTCTACAATATGATAATAATAATAAGGATAAAAATAATATGATAAAAATCACAATAATATTAACAATATTGATGTTTAATAAGCACATGCAAAAACAGTTTCCTCACTGCATCCTTGAGCTCCTGGTTCCTCATGCTGTAAATGAGAGGGTTCACTGCTGGAGGTACCACTGCGTACAGAAGTGACACCAGCAGATCCAGGGATGGGGAAGAGATTGAGTTGGGCTTCAGGAAGGCAAAAATGCCAGTGCTGACCATCAGGGAGACCACAGCCAGGTGAGGGAGGCACGTGGAAAAGGCTTTGTGCCGGCCCTGCTCAGAGGGCATCCTCAGCACTGCCCTGAAGATCTGAACATAGGACAGCACAATGAAAACAAAACAACCAAATGCTAAACATGCACGAACAACCAGAAGACCAGCTTCCCTGAGGTAGGCATTTGAGTAGGAGAGCTTGAGGATCTGGGGGATTTCACAGAAGAACTGGTCCACAACATTGCCTCGACAGAGGGGCAGGGAAAATGTGTTGGCTGTGTGCAGGACAGCATTGAGAAAGCCACTGCCCCAGGCAGCTGCTGCCATCTGGGCACAAACTCAGCTGCCCAGGAGGCTCCCGTAGTGCAGGGGCTTGCAGATGGCAACGTAGCAGTCGTAGGCCATGATGGTGAGAAGGGAATACTCTGCTCCAATGAAGAAGACTAAAAAGAGTACTTGGGCAGCACATCCTTGATAGGAGATGGCCCTGGTGTCCCAGAGGGCATTGGCCATGGCTTTGGGCAGAGTGGTGGAGATGCAGCCCAGGTCGAGGAGGGCGAGGTTGAGGAGGAAGAAGTACATGGGGGTGTGGAGGCGGTGGTCGCAGGCTACGGCGCTGAGGATGAGGCCGTTGCCCAGGAGGGCAGCCAGGTAGATGCCCAGCAAGAGCGCGAAGTGCAGGAGCTGCAGCTCGCGCGTGTCTGCGAATGCCAGCAGCAGGAACTCGCTCACAGAGCTGCTGTTGGGCATTTGCTGATTTTAAACACAGCTGCCTGTTGAAGAGGAGAATGCAGATCAAAGTTAAAACAAACTTCAGTGAGGAAAACCTATTCCCTATCTTAGAACACCCCTTAGGTGATCCTCTCTCTTTGCAGGAGAAATGGTATGAATCTCATTGTTTCCATTCAGATCTCTCTGTGCAATGCTCGGGGATTCTCAGTCTCCTGTATAATCCTGAGAACACATTACCCTCAAACTTCCCTCCTCTACAATGCAGGAATTGCAAAGCACAGAACCAAGAAAAAGCCTTCTCCTTCAGATAAACAAAGCCTCAATCTTCTTCTGGAAATGACCCCGTATAAATGCCATTCTCTAAAGATCTTCCACTCCTACCTGGAGAAACAGAGAGACCCACCCTGGCAGATGCTATCAGCCATCGGATGTGCCAGCTGTAGAAGACCCCTCTGGCAACCCCACCTGCACTGCCTTGCTGCCAGAGCCTCACGGTGTCAGGAGCCTGCAGATGTGTCCTGCCACACGCTGCCCTCTGTTGTTGCGCTCCTCAGTGCCTCCAAGCCCTCTCTCCTTCTCTCCTCTCTGTGTGCCAGCTGCGGTCAGAGTCCCCAGCCCTGCTGCGCTGTGCAGAGGAGCTGCTCCTGGGCACAGCTGTCTCTCTGCAGTGCTTGCCAGGAGCTCCCCTTGGGCCCAGGAGCCCGGCCCAGCTCAGCAGCACAGCACCCGACCATGGCATCGCTTGCTCTGTGCCCTTGGGCTCCCTCGAGGTGTCCCCAAGGCCTCAGGGCTGACAGCTCCCCAAGGCAGCAGGGTCTCTGCTGGGGTGTGCTGATTGAAGCAGACTGAATTCATCACCAACTAGCCTTCTCTGAACACAGGAGAGATGACTTTTAGAAATGTTTTTTCTACTGTTAGAGTATGGTTGTCAAACATGATGTGCTTTAACCTGGTGGGCAGCTCAGCACCACACAGCTGTTGCCTCACACCAGTCCCCCCCCCCACCTCCCCGCCCCAAATGTTTATGTGTTGAGGTCAGGGCAGTCTGGAGGATTGAAAGGGAAGAGAAATAATAATAATAGCAATTATTTTTATTACTATTATTGTTATGTTCAAAGCAAGCTATACACAATGCAATTGCTCATTACTGACTGGTGTCCAGCCTGTCCCCAACTGGTAGAACATTGTGGTAACCATCTGCACCTGCTCTTCTTTGACCTTCAACCACTGCATAAATGGAAGTGTCCTCCGAGGGACTGGGTGAGGGAGACAACTCTTTAATATCCTCTGTCCCCAAGGCAGATATGCCAAAACCCCACCTGTACCCTTTTGGATCTTGGAAGTACCCTCTCATGGGGAAGTCTATGTCAAGGTTTCATAGATCAACATTCTTCTCCCTCCTTTGTTTTCCGGGCAATAGTTCTTTCCATTCTCAGGAGCCTGATTTTCACACCCACTATTTTCTCCTGCATGTAGAGGGAACGGATCCTGGCACAGGTTGGTGCTCTGGCCTAGCAAGAGCAGACCTGGGGGGTCTGGTCTAGACCCCAGACTAGACCTGGGGCCTGTCACAGGGGCTGGAGTGGCTGCAGGACATGTCAGAGGTGTTGGAGTAGCTGCAGGGCCTGTCCCAGGTCTTGGAGTGGCACTGACTGAGGCTCAATGAGCACAGACCAAGTCCCAGCATCATTCCAGGGATTTGTGTCCCTTTGGAATTGCCAAGGTGATAACTCTTCCTTTTCAAGCACTTCTGCAGTTTTTAAGGATTCTGCACGTGCTCAGGGGGGAAGTTCCAAAGCACTGGAGGTACCCACCGCTCTAGGTGCCTGCCCAGATCCTCCCACACTCCCTGCCACTCCTAACTCTCCTGTCTCTGGACAGATCTCTGGATGGCATGCTTAAGTAGTTGTTTAAACTTAAACAAAAGCTGAATCACGTCCAGGAGATGTAACAATAGGAACATGCTGGTCTGACCATCCCAAGTGTATTCAAAGCTTTGAAGAGCTAGTGTAATTAGTCTAGAGGAGAAGGGGGAGGTGAAGGAGAAAGTCAGAGTAAAGTAGTAGGGAAAAAGTGTTCCCCACTGTCCATACCAGTTCCACCCTCCCACCCCAACCCCTGGCCACCCTGCAAGATTTACTCCTCAAGGAGAAAAGGCAAAGAGTTTAAAAGAGTGTAATTATTAATAGTTTCAAAGAGGTGAAGAGATGGCTCCCAAGTTATGGAGGTGGCAACAATTTTATCCTATCATAAATCAGCGTTATGCAATACAGCAAAACATTAACCTTAAACCAGCCCCCAGAACTGATAAACTGCATGACATGGAAGACAGACAGTTAGTAATGTGCTATACAACACAATTCTGAAAACAAGCACAACAGACCCCAGATCAAAAAGATCAACATTGTGATCAGCAACTGTTAAAATGATCTAATTTTTATAACAATTTACTTTTAAAACACTGTGGTCAGCTCTGTCATCTCAACCTTTGTGCTCCATGCTGGGCACCAAAAAGACTTGCCGTGGTTTGACCTAGCAGGAAGCTCAGCACTACAAAGCTATTCATCCAATGGGAGGCAGGGGAAAACTGGGAGAAAAAAAAAATAATAAGGTAAAAGTTTATGGGTTGATATAAAAGGAGATTAATAGGACACAAAGGAAATAATAATAACAACAACAATAATAATATGTTGTTATTATTATATATTGCTTTATTATTATTATTATTATTATTGTTATTGACACAAATAGACTAAGGAAATTATATTTTTGTGTGCATATCAAAAGACAGAAAAGACAGGTGGTGGTGATTAATTGGAAAGTGTCAGACCTGAGCATGACAGACATGGTATGGTATAGGCAGTGGATATTGTCCTAGTTTTGGCTGCAATAGAGTAAATTTTTCTTCCTAGTAGCTGGTATGGTGCTGTGTTTCATATTTACAGAATCACAGAATACTTTGGGTAGGAAAGAACCTTAAAGATGAGCTAATTCCAACTCACCTGCCATGGGCAGGGACACCTTCCACTAGAATGTGTTGCAGAAAGCCCCCTCCAACCTGGCCTTGAACACCTCCAGGGATAGGGCACCCACAGCTTCTCTAGGCAGCCTGTTCCTCACCATCCTCTGAGTAAAGAACTTCTTTCTAATGTCTAACTTGAATCTACCCTCTTTCAGTTTAAAACCATTTCCCCTAGTCCTATCACTACATTCTTTGATGAAGAGTCTCTCCCCAGCTTTCCTGGGCAGTGCCCAGGAAAGGGACTAGAAGGCCCCTGTAAAGTCTCCCAAGATATTGAAAAAGAAGATACAGCCAATTTGTAACCCAGTGAAGCATCCATCCATCCTGGCCTTGAGCAGCCAGTTTCTCTGGGAGAATGCTGAGGGAAACAGTTTCAAAAGCCTTACTGAGGTCTAGGTAGACCACATCCACAGCCTTTCCCTTGTCCACTGAGCGCACATCACCTTGTCTTAGAAGGAGATCAGATTTGCCAAGCAGGACCTGGCTTTGATAAACCCATGCTGACTGAGCCCGATCACCTGGTGATCCTGGAAGTGTTGTGTGATGGTACTCAAGATAATATGCTCCATGGTCTTCCCCATCCCTGAGGTCAGACTGACAGGCCTGTAGTTCCCTGGATCCTCTTTCCAGCCCTTCTTGAAGATGGCCGTCATATTTGCTAGTTGCCAGTTGATTGGGACCTCCCCTGATAGCCAGGACTGCTGACAAATGATGGAAAGCAGCTTGGCGAGCACTTCAACCAGCTCCCCGAGGACCAACAGGTGGATCCCGTCTGGCCCCGTAGACTTGTGTACACCTAAGTGGAATAGCAGTTCTCTAACCATTTCCTTCATGGATTATGAGGGCTTCATGCCACTCTCTGTCCCTACCTACGTGTTCAGGAGTCCATGTACCAGGAGAACAACTGTTTTTGCTGCTAAAGACTGAGGCAAAGGAATCAAGAAGTACCTCCGCATTTTCCTCATCACTTTTATCTATGTTTCCCCCCACTACCAGCAGAGATTCTCATTAATCCTTCAATACTTTTTTCAATAATTTTAGGATTTTGTTGTTGTTGTTGTTGTTATCTTTTTTAGTAAGAGAGAGTTTGGGCTCCAGTTGGACTTTGGAACTTCTAATTTTGGCCCTGCACAGCCTCACAACATTTAGGATGCAGTTGCAAACAAAATGACAGCACGCATGAGAAGGAAGAAGGGAAAAAGTAGGAGCCACTGGAATTCTGTCCCCTAAAAGTCTGTGATACTGTGCAGCAGTTTCCTTCCACTAAATCCAGTATTGTCCAAATTTTCCTGCAATTGCTGATGCAGTTATCTTACAACAGACAGCACAATCAGAGGCAGCCATCAGCCTGCAGATACTAACAGCTGACGGAATGGAGCATCAGTCAGGGGGAACCTTGAGAAATCCCAGGATTTTGCCTACAGAAACCTCTTGACATACACAAGGAGAAGAGCCCAGTACTGCACCGGAGGAAGAGCCCTGAGCAACCTGTAAAGGAAAGGATCTCCCTTCCGAAGCACTTGGGGTCAAGGCCTGGCCCTTGTGCTTGCTGACACACATCCAGTTTTCCTACACCTCAGTGTCACCTTCACATTGCCTTTGTCTCCTTGTCCTCACTGTCTCCAGTGTTATGCTCTAACAAGATCTGTGTGAGTGCTGGCCCTCAGGGGAACACTGCAGGAAACTTGCCTCTGACTTGCACTTCTGGAGAGATGTCTGCAATTGTCTCTGAGGGCCTGAGGTTCGTGGGCTCATCAGCAAAGCCCCCAGAGAGCCCCAAAGCCCCCTCTTCAGCTCTTGCTGTAGGACACGACTGACTCCTGCACTGCACACAGTAGAGCCCCCTGTTCCAACAGACACCGTCAGGCAGAATGAATCAGGATGCATCAAAGGGATCTGCCAAATGTCTGCCAGAAAGTGCACAATATAAGTGATGATTTTAAATGAGAAATTGAATTCATTTTCCTCTGATACTTTTCTTGTATTTTATTACTCTCATCCTCTTCTTTGTTCAGGACCACATCCTGAAAAAAGCAGATGCCCAACATCAGCTCAGTCACTGAGTTCCTCCTGCTGGCATTCGCAGACACGCGCGAGCTGCAGCTCCTGTACTTCGCGCTCTTGCTGGGCATCTACCTGGCTGCCCTCCTGGGCAACGGCCTCATCCTCAGCGCCGTAGCCTGCGACCACCGCCTCCACACCCCCATGTACTTCTTCCTCCTCAACCTCGCCCTCCTCGACCTGGGCTGCATCTCCACCACTGTCCCCAAAGCCATGGCCAATGCCCTCTGGGACACCAGGGCCATCTCCTAGCAAGGCTGTGCTGCACAGGTCTTTCTCTTTCTCTTCTTCATAGCAGCAGAGTATTATAACCTTACTATCATGGCCTACGACCGCTACGTTGCCATCTGCAAGCCCCTGCACTACGGGAGCCTCCTGGGCAGCAGAGCTTGTGCCCAGATGGCAGCAGCTGCCTGGGGCAGTGGCTTTCTCACTGCTGTCCTGCACACGGCCAACACATTTTCCCTGCCCCTCTGCCACGGCAATACTGTGGACCAGTTCTTCTGTGAAATCCCCCACATCCTCAAGCTCTCCTGCTCAGATGCCTACCTCAGTGAAGTTGGGGCACTTTTGTTTAGTACTTTTTTAGCATTTGATTGTTTTGTTTTCATTGTGGTGTCCTATGTGCAGATCTTCAGGGCAGTGCTGAGGATGCCCTCTGAGCAGGGCCGGCACAAAGCCTTTTCCACGTGCCTCCCTCACCTGGCCGTAGTCTCTCTGTTTGTCAGCACAGCCACAGTTGCCTACCTGAAGCCCCCCTCATTCTCCTCTCCATCCCTGGACCTTGTTGTGGCAGTTCTGTACTCAGTGGTGCCACCAGCAGTGAACCCCCTTATCTATAGCATTAGGAACCAGCAGCTCAAGAATGCTCTGATTAAAATTGGTTTTTTACATGTTTCTTAAGCAGCCGTGATGTGTTCAGAAAATGTATTTTTAATAATATGCAAATATTTTGATTGACATTATATCATATCATTTTTATCGTTACTAGTGTTATCATAACATTGTTATTAATAAGAATCCTATCAGAAATTAAAGTTTATTTGGTAAAATGACACAACAGTTTTTACATTATTTTTCTCTGTTAGTATTTGAACAATATTTCATTTTGTTTTTAATAATCTCATTCTTAGCATTCTGAATGTTACATCTTTTGTAAGGTTTGACCACATCATCTATTGTACATACAGAACCGGGCTTCCTTGAGAGATCAAGACAATAAAGGACTCAGCAGAAATTCATTGGTCTCAGTATCCTTCTCTTCCCATCTTCTGTCGAGCTGGGGGAGCAGCCCCAGCATCCAGGAGGGTCTCAGGGCCAAGAGCCCAGCTGCCTCGGGGAGGAGCAGTGTATTTGGATTAGACCATGTGGATCTAGGTGACAGTCCTGTTGTGTCTATAGCAGGGCTGGCACAAAGCCTTTTCCACGTGCCTCCCTCCCCTGGCCATGGTGTCCGTCTCCCTCAGGCCTGTCATGGTTGCCTGCCTGAAGCCCCCTCCATCTCCTCCCCATCCCTGGACTTGGTGGAGGCAGTTCTGTACTCAGTGGTGCCTCCAGCAGAACACGTCCTCATCTGTAGCATGAGGAGCCACGAGCTCAAGCATGCCCTGTGGAAATTGATGACTAGATGTATCTTGGATGCAATAAATTTCTGATCTGCTTCTGCACATGTCTTGTAATGCAAATAATTGGAGGAATAGCCAGTATACCTGTTTTGTTTTGCTTTCTTTTGTTTTGTGATTGTGTTTGTGCATATTCTTATTACATTAATTCAGCTAATGAACACCCATTAAGATGATATGAGTGTACCTGTTGAATATAGCTCATAGACTGTGCATGTGAAGCCATGCTCTCTGTGAATTTAACCTTAAGGAAGTTAATATTTAGCTACCTTTTTTGTCTGACATCCTTCCTCCGAGACCAGGCCTGGCTCTGCAGGGGCAGTGCCCGTGTGCAGGGGTGCAGAGGAAAAGAGTCCTATCCCAGCAGCACGGCCAGGGAGCACCAGCATTGGGGCATGCAGAGCTGCTCTCTTGCCACTGCCGTCCTCTCCTGCTGAGTCCTGCTGGTGGGCTCAGGCCCGGCTGCTCCTTGGTGCCAGTGCTGCTGTGGGGCTGTGCTGGGACTGCAGGCAGGGACAGGCAGTGGGCACGGCACTGGCACAGCTGGCCTCCACTGCAGCACTTCCCTCCTAAGGGGGGATCTCCTCCGAGGTGGACTGAGCAGAGCTCAAGTGCTCAGTCTGCTGTGAGCAGGCAGAGGAGAGCTCTGAAGCCCCACGGCACACAAAAGCCCCAGCAAAGGAGCCTGGCGAGTGATTCCTTGCAGCCCTGGGGCAATGGCAGTGACCCCATGAGCTGGGTGTGCCTCCCAGCCTGCCCAGCACGGCCCTGCAGAGTGCCCCCGTGCCGCAGACACCACAGCCCCCTCGCTCTGCAGAGCAGCACCACCAGCTGGGGCTGGGGCTGGGGCTGGGGCTGGGGCTGGGAGGGTGCTTCCCCTGAGTGTATGCTAGGCCAGCTTCAGGCTTCTGGATGTGAGCATGATCTTCACTGTGCACAAGGAGCTGAGACCGCCAACAGGCATGGGGCTGGAACATTGCCTGCAAGGTCCCTCCTGCCCTAACACCTCCCAGGACTGGCACAGAACTGGCTCCTGTGTGTCAGAGAGGCTGGGAGCCCAGCAGGTGTGCCATGAGCTTGGAGGATCACAACCAGATCACTTCTACCTGGGCCGCTCCTTGGCCCAAGAAGGGGGTGTTTTGTAGGTGTGGTATTATAAGCTCAGTGGTGCGTCAGAAACACTAAGTCCAGCAGGAAGCGACTGGCTGTTAAATGGCCTGTGAGTTGAGCTCTTTCTGAAGTAGCTGACAGGTCACCCTTGACTCCTGGCTGGGATCTGTGCCTACTTCAGGAGTGGTTTCCACCGTGAGGGAGCTTTCTGCAGTAGCAGGAAAGAGCAGGAGAGAAAAAACTACCACAAAGTGTGCCATGGAAGGTTGGAACTGGCCACGAGGAGGAAGAAATGTCCCTCAAGGGGCTGTGCTGGAGTGCCACATGTCACCCTCTGATCAGACCCTGGCTTTGTGTTTCAAGGAACAGCTGGTGAGGGTTGATGAGACATGGGTTAAAGGAAGGGATGAGAGCAAAGTGTTGAACAAAGATGGGTATATGAAGACTTCAAGGAAATAGGACAATGTGTGGGACAGCGTAGGAAAGCCTGTAGAGGAGAAGGCAGAGGGTGCTGGCAAAAAGGGAAGGTGCTAACAACCCTGAGATATTTGTCTCCTTGGCTAGAGCTTATGAGGAGCGATGTTATACTCGTTGCAATGGGGCCTCACTGATTCCTTGCAACGCTGTGCAGCACCTCAGAGGTGTTGTACCACTGTTCTTCTCTTGGCATCACCCTGCCCACCACAGCCCACAGACCCCAGCAAGAGCCCTGAGCCAGATGTGGGGGTGCAGGATCTCCTGTTCCAGTGCCTGGGGCCAACCCTTGGCCCTTCTGCATCACCAAAACCAACCAAGACTTTCCTCAGCACAGTGCTTTGCCTGTCTGTAACCATGGCCTCCAATTATCTGCCCTAACAAGGCCCTGGGGAGGCTTTGTTAGTAACAGCCCTCAGAGGGGCCCATTCATACTCCAAGTCACTTCAACTTTTTCTTCTGACTTTACTTTCTCTAGCAGTTGCATCATTCACCTCTCAGTACCTGAACTTCATAGACTGAGCACCAAAATACACCATGGAACTCATTAAAATGCAGAAACTCCTAACATCTCTTTGATAGTTTTCTTCAAGCCTTCACGCCTTGTGCAGCTAATTGCAGAGCTTGCAAGATGTAATTAAGGAAGAAGATTTCAAAGAGCAACCAATAAAAATATTTTCTTGTTTTAAAGGCTAAATTTTGCTGCATTTCAGTTTTGAATATCATTCTCCTATTGCTATTGATCCAGGGTGACTTCTTTGGAGACCTTCATCGGGAGGAAGAGCAGAGTGTGCTGGTCTGACAGCTCCACTGCCAGCAGTGGTCTTTGTCCCTGTAACTGCAGCCCAGCCCAGCACATGAAACCCTTTCTAAGACAAGTCACGGGTGTGTTCAGGAAATAATAAAATAAAATAAAATAAAATAAAATAAAATAAAATAAAATAAAATAAAATAAATAAATAAAATAAGATTGAAATGACCATTGGATCCTGAGAAATTCAGCCTGAATCTCAGTAGACACCTTGACATCCATGGACTCTCTTAGATCGTCCGTGGAAAACTCAGGGTGAAAAATAAAGAAAATATATCTTTATTGGCTGTAGCTGTACCCATGAGCCTGGCCTCATTGGGGAAATTGTGCCCTTCCAGCCACAGAATCCTAAATTGAGTAAAGTGAAAAGACCTGCCCAGTCAATGGAGTAGGGCAAAGTCCTACTTCCTGTGCTATAGATGCAGAAGGCAAAAAGAATTGCATTGTGCCTGACACTACTCTGGGACGGGTAACCCAGGTCAGGCAACTTTACCTTAGCGCTGACAAGGCCATCACTAAAGCACACTCCCAAGCTCTACATCTACACCTTGGCTCTCCAGTCGATGACCCAGCTCATGGATGGCAATCAGGGAGTCTCGGTTAGCGCGACGCTGCCTCAGGTGCGCCACCATGGTAGCCATTGGCACCTGCTGTTCTTCAGCCCTCAGCAAACCCACAGCAGAAGGGTTCTGTGGAAGGCCAAGCAAGGTAGACAACTGCTTCATGTCCTTTGTCTCCAAGGCAGCTCTGCCAAAGCCCCACCGGTGGTGCCCTCTTGGAACTCTGAAGTTCCCTCTCCTGAAGCAGTCTATGCTGAGGATGCACATAGCCTCTGGGCCAGTCCCAATGGGGTGCTTTTGCCATTCCTTCCCAGTTAGACTCACTTCAGCCTCCAGTACAGTTAACTGTTGGGTTCCCCCGTCACTCCAGAAATACAGGTGGGTTCCGCCTCTTTCTAGCTTGATGGCATCAGGGTACTCTGTGCACTGGTGTCCAGTAGAGCCTGATACATTTG
The DNA here is from genome assembly GCA_963989345.1 of Clangula hyemalis. The sequence continues at coordinate 2,171,118 of CAXDIO010000168.1, read as the reverse complement.
TGGATCTGATGTGCCAGGCCATAAAATATAAACAGTCCAGTAAACCCGATTGTCCCTTTCCTCCCCTCCTCCTCCTGGCTTGAAGCTGGACTCCTCTAGTCCTGTTCATAGTATTTATTATGGTGTCTGGTAGACAAACCAATGGAAACATGTCCCACCATGGCACTGTCATTCCATGGGGCAAGGGTTGGAGCCGACAGTCATGGGACATATTTGGGTGTGGAAGGTGGGGCCCAGCAGAGACGAGGAGTCAAGGCAGTGGGCTGGGGGAGGCCAGCAGAAGCAGCCCAAGGGGTGGTGCTGCTGGTGAGGACACGTTTGTGGCAGCAGCCTGAGTGGGCAGCAGCTGTGCGCAGGCGAGGGGAGGCCAGGAAGCGCATGCCAAGAGCGCTCCTGCCAGCAGAGCCAAGGCCGGGGCCAAGCCCAAGGGCAGAGGCAGGCCCAGGGCAGGGGGCTGCAAGGGCCATGCTGAGCTCCCTGCCTCTGCAGCAGCCGGCCTGGCCCTCAGCAGATGTGCTGGCCAGCACACACGGGGAGGTGCTGGCGTGCATCAGAGAGCAGCAAGGAGGGTGCTGGAGAGGGCCAGGGCCAGGTGGATGGCAGAGCCCCATGCAGGGGCTGGCTGGGGGTCCCCTCTGCTGCAGCCAGCACATGCAGCATGGCAGGAGGAGGGCACGCAGGGCTCATCACCATGGGGCACAGCCTGGCCCTGGGCTCTTCCTGACATCCCTGCATCTCCAGGCAGGCTGCGGTGAGGTGCCCCTCAGCCTTCCCTCCTGTGCTCCGAGGGCACAAAGCTGCCTCCTGCGCAGCTCACTGCCCACCATGAACGTCCAACACGGCTGCTTCCCAAGCTGGGCCTTGCCCAGGGTCAGTCCACTGCAGGGGCAGAAAATGGCCCTTGTCCCGGTGGCTTTTCATGGCCTTCCTCTCAATACATGCTCTTCTCATCCTTGATCTCTTTTACTGAATACAGAGGCCTAGGGGAGCTTTTTGGTACAGACTAAGACAGAAAACACATGGAGTCACTCAACTCCATCTTTATTTGCTCCTATGAAGTGGCTATGAGACATGGACATGTTTTCAGGTATTTTCCTCTGACAATCTCAGCAGTGCCCAGTGACAGGACAAGACATGGGAATACATGCCTTTCCACACAGGAAAACACTTTTACAGTGAGCAATACCAAGCACTGGATCATGTTTCTCCAAAAGTGGGTGAATCCCCGTCACTGGAGATACCAAAGCCCAACTGGAAATGGGCCTGGGATGCCTGGTGTAGGTGTCCATGCTTGAGCAGTGGGGGTGGCTAGATGGGCTGTGGAGGTCCCCTCCAGTCTCAGTGAACCTATCACTCTGCAGTGCCTGGCAGTGTTTCTGAGAACTTCTCTGCAGTATCTCCAAACCAGCTGGACACCAGGTGCTCATGGGGCAGCGGATCTTTTGGGGATGAATGATGCAACCCTGAGGAAAACGTGGAGCAGGGATTACAAATGTCAGCAATACCTCAACCCACCGCAGTATTTCCTCCCCTTGCCTCCCTCTCCTGCCCCTTCTTTCCTTCAGGATGAGAGTCAGAAGGGACCTCTGGAGGTTTCCAGTGCCAAGATCTGCTCTGAGCAGGGAGAACTTTCACATCAGATCAGGCTGCTTCCTCAGTGCTTCCTCCACCTCACTTTTGAAAGCCATACTCATAGGGGCACTGGCTGGAAGGCCAGTTCCGATTCAGTGGTGCTACAAGACAGCAGTGTGGAAGAGAAGGGTGACCAGCACCAAAACGACCATGTCCTGCTGCTGTCAGTGTTCGTGGGTCCAAGAAAGTGGCGATCCTGACTCAAAGGCTGCAGGGAAGGAGTGCCTGCCAGGGCAGAAAAGGGCAGCCCCAAACAACACCAGGGCTTTCCACCACGTTGCAGCAGGGATCTTCATCCCACAACCACTGCTGTGCCTGAGAAGAGTGTATGAGAAATGAGATCGCCAGAAACTGACTACCTGCTGGTTCCTTTATTTAGTTAGTTACAAAGAGCTTAGCAGCACCTCTACATGAGGTCTTTGGGTAAGAAGAAAAGGTAGGAGATAGAGGAAGAAAAATATCTTAAATTTATAAAATGAAATTATAAAATTATTTAAAATATTGGTATGATATTGAAAAGGATGAGCATTTTTTGAAATATATGAACAAAGGTGTTTCTGCCTTCTCCAGGTATACTTCAGGGAATCAGATGCAGAAGACCAGTTCCTTTTTGAAATACTAAATATTGCAATAACATCCTCAGTGCCTCCTTGAGCTCCTTATTCCTCATGCTGTAGATGAGGGGGTTCACTGCTGGAGGCAGCACTGAGTACAGAACTGCCACCATGAGATCCAGTGATGGAGAGGAGATGGAAGGGGGCTTCAGGTAGGCAAACATGACAGTGCTGAGAAAGAGGGAGTCCACGGCCAGCTGAGGGAGGCATGTGGAAAGGCTTTGTTCCGGCCCTGAGAAGAGGGCATCCTCAGCACTGCCCTGAAGATCTGCACATAGGACACCACCATGAAGACAAAACAACCAAAAGCTAAAGAAACACTAAACACAAGTGCCCCGACTTCTCTGAGGTAAGCATCTGAGCAGGAGAGCTTGAGGATGCGGGGGATTTCACAGAAGAACTGCTCCAAAACATTGCCTCGACAGAGGGACAGGGAAAATGTGTTGGCCGTGTGCAGGACAGCATTGAGAAAGCCACTGCCCCAGGCAGCTGCTGCCATCTGGGCATAAGCTCTGCTGCCCAGGAGGCTCCCGTAGTGCAGGGGCTTGCAGATGGCAATGTAGCGGTCATAGGCCATGATAGTAAGGTTATAATACCCTGCTGATATGAAGAAGAGAAAGAAAAAGACCTGTGCAGCACAGCCTTGATAGGAGATGGCCCTGGTGTCCCAGAGGGCATTGGCCATGGCTTTGGGGACAGTGGTGGAGATGCATCCCAGGTCGAGGAGGGCGAGGTTGAGGAGGAAGAAGTACATGGGGGTGTGGAGGCGGTGGTCGCAGGTTACGGCGCTGAGGATGAGGCCGTTGCCCAGGAGGGCAGCCAGGTAGATGCCCAGCAAGAGCGCGAAGTGCAGGAGCTGCAGCTCGCGCGTGTCTGCGAATGCCAGCAGCAGGAACTCGCTCACAGAGCTGATGTTGGGCATTTGCTGGTTCTGGCCATGGGTTACTGCTCAAGGAGGAAAAAAGCTTTAATAAATAAGAAGACATACCTTTGATAAACTTCTTACATTTCTCGCATAACTGCCCTGAAAACTCTCCCAGTCAGGCATTTAGCAGGTCCCTTTCATGTGGTCTACTTCATGCTGCCTGAGGGTGTCCCTGGGAGCAGGGGACCCTGCTCTGGGCAAGGAGTCAGTCCTGCCCCACAGCCAGAGGTAAAGAGGAAGATTGGGTAATCTCAGATTCAGTCAGCTGATAATAAAGAGCTTTTCAATATTGTTGCTCCCAATTCACCCAACTGCGGAGCAGGGCTGCAGGGATTTATATTTGTATTTTCTGTCTAACTGCCTACCCCACCCTGTTTTCTAAGGCATAAATCCTGGGCATTTGAAGTGAAAACTTGTGGATCCTCAGACAAAAGAGGATGGTTCCTTTGGTGCCGAGTTTCATTTAGAGACGACAGCCACGCTTAAGCTCATTTGGATTGCGCTGGCATTTATTGAGCTACAAAACTATTGGACTTGTAGGTTCATAGAGACATGGAGTCATAGAATATCCCAGCTTGGAAGGGGCCCACAAGGATATTAAAAACCCACCCCTGAATGTGTACATTAAAAGCCCAAGATTGGTCTATATGTCTGAGGGGGTTGCCCAAATATTTCTTGAATTCTGACAGCCTCAGTGCTGTTACCACTTCCCTGTGGGGCCTGTTCCAGTGCCTAAGGAACCAGGACACTGATGAAGGCAGAGGAATCCAGGCTCAAAGTGCACATCTCCAAACCCCTCAACCTGGCCCCATACTCCCCTTCCCCCAAGCACTCCGAGGGCTCACCCCATGGGCATGTGAAACCCGCATCCCCAGCCAGCCTGGGAACAAGACCAGCAGCAGCACGGCCAGCTGGAGAAGCCAGGAGGAATGCCAGCGTGCTGCTGCCAGGGGAGGCAAGGCCAGGGAGGGACAGACGGACACTCAGCAGACCCTCCTGTGCTGCAGCTCTGCCTGCAGACGAGGCAGCTCCTGCTCGTTGCAAATGATCTGTGCTCACTTCAAGCCGGCAGAGACCTCCCAAAGACAGGGATGTCTCCCAGTACTGGGCATCGGGGGGCTTGCAGCTCGTAAAGATCAGCTAGGATAAAACCTGAGAGGACCACAGCAATGATGTTGGTGCAGTTTCTGTTCTGAGGTGTGGAAAGGAACTTTATAAACTTCATTGCTGACAAACTGATCTCTCACTGCAATTCTCTTGGAGTCTCTGTCTCCACTACAATACTGACAGTCCATTACCATGAAACCTGCCTCCCCTCCACTGCAGGTATCTGCAAGCACAGGCTACAGAAAAAGTCTTGCCTTTCAGGTAGCCCCTGCCTTGGTCTTCCTTTCGAAAAATCCAGTCATAAATGCCATTCTCTAAAGCATCTACTACTCATTTCTGGAGAAACAGAGAGACCCACCCTGACAGATTCTATCAGCTGTCGGATGTGCCAGCTGTAGGAGACCCCTCTGGCAACCCCACCTGCACTGCCTTGCTGCCAGAGCCTCACGGTGTCAGGAGCCTGCAGATGTGTCCTGCCACACGCTGCCCTCTGTTGTTGCGCTCCTCAGTGCCTCCAAGCCCTCTCTCCTTCTCTCCTCTCTGTGTGCCAGCTGCGGTCAGAGCCCCCAGCCCTGCTGCGCTGTGCAGAGGAGCTGCTCCTGGGCACAGCTGTCTCTCTGCACCAGGGCCCTCTTGCCACGAGCTCTCTCTGTCCCACGAGCCCGGCCCAGCTCAGCAGCGCAGCACCAGCCCAAGGCACTGGAATCACCCCTCTGGGGGCTTTGCTGATGAGCCCACCAACCTCAGGCCCTCAGAGACAATTGAAGACATCTCTCCAGAAGTCCAACTCAGAGGCAGGTTTCCTGCAGTGTCCCCCTGAGGGCCAGCACTGACACAGCCTCCCTTGGAGCTTGTTAGAGCAGAACCCTGGAGGCAGTGAGGACAAGGAGACAAAGGCAATGTGAAGGTGACACTGAATTGTAGACAAACTGGATGTGTGTCACCAAGCACAAGGGCCAGGCCTTGACCCCAAGTGCTTCGGAAGGGAGATCCTTTCCTTTACAGGTTGCTCAGGGCTCTTTGTGGGGCAGTAGGACATGGGGATGTGCATGGCCAAGTGCAGGAGAATGCTACGACCCCTGCCTGATTCATGGGTGGGAGCGAGGAGGCTGTGAGACCCTGGTGCTTCAATGATAAGCTGTCTGCTCCTAGGCCTCAGTGGCAGAGATACAACAGCCATAGCCATGGACACAAAGACCTGGGTCCTGTTGGGACTTTCAGCCTTGTCACAGTCCTCTACCCTGTCTATACATGGCTTTCCTAGGGACTCCAAGACCTCCACATCTTTCCTTTTTGGCTGCAGACCCCTTATCTCTGTGGTGTCACAGCAGATCTGAGCTGAGTCTGATAACTCAGATCTTCTTGGTAGCCATGCTCCTCGTAAGGCAGCTCTGTAGGAAGCTGGCCTGGTTCCTCGTGAGCAGGCACCACTGCTCGTATGGCATCCCTCGTGGTGCCCAGGCCCTCCTCCTCCTGGGCACTGCTCACTCAGCAGGGTCCAAGTCTGCCCTCATGTGTGGGGTTCCTCTTTCTCTGGCACAGGACTGGGCTCTACTGCATGTAAAAGTCAAAAGTTTTCTGAAGTCAAAATCTTGCAAATTCTCAAGGTTCACCCACAGTGGTGCTCTATTCTATCAGCTGTTAATGTCAGCAGGCAGACAGTTCAACCTTCGTGTGATTGTGCTATCTCTGACCAGACAGCAGCAGCAGCAAGAGTTGCAGGGAAATTTGGATAATTCAGGAGTAATCATTTGAATGGCATTGCAGCACAGTCACAGAAGGCAGGGGATGGAAGGCTGTCAGGTTCCACATTTGCTGCGCTTTCTTCTCATGCATACTGTCAGTTTGTCTGAAGCTGTTTCCTGAATGTTATGGGGCCATGCAGGTCAAAATTAGAAGGACCAAAGCCCAGCTGGGGCTCAATCCATCTAGTACTGTCAAATACAATCAAAAAACTAAACTACACTAAACTAAACTAAACTAAACTAAACTAAACTAAACTAAAATAAAATAAAATAAAATAAAATAAACTACTTTAAATGAAGGAGGATTAGGGAGAATCATAATCCTTTATTGGATTTTGGGGACAAAACCTGGTGAAAAGGAATGAGGTAAAGGCTGAGACACTTAATGCCTTCTTTGCCTCTGTTACTAGCAGCAAGACCAGTTGTTCCCCTGGACATTTCTTCCTCCTCATGGCCAGTGCCATCCTTCCAATGCACACTTTTTGGCATTTTTTTCTCTCCTGCTCTTTCCTACTACCAAAGGAAGCTCCATCAATGTGGAAACCACTCCTGAAGTAGGCATCCCAACCCAGCAGGCTCCTTGCAGCCTGTAAGCCAAGCAGACACAAGTCACCTCAGCAGCAGCTTCCAAGCCAGGGGCCTGCTGCTGGCCTTGCAGCTTCTTGGCTAGACACAGCCAAGCCTTGTGCCTGCTGCTGCCCACTCATGGACTCAAGCAGAAGGGACAGGACAACCCATCTGGGGGCCTTCTTTCTGCCTGGGTCCTCCTGGCTCTGGAGGCAGAGGGGATCCCACAGTCAGCATGCCAAGCAGGTGCCTTGACTTCTCAAAAGTCAAGGGTGACCTGCCACCTCCAGACACAAGTGACCTCACAGTCCCTTTGCGTGACACGTTCCTGTTGCTGCCCTATCAAGTGCAGAGACAGAAGTGACCTCACAGTCACTGCCACGGTCACATTTCTCCTGCTGGGGCAGGAGATGATGAGGCAGAGCTGAGCTTTCTCTAGCCCCCTCGGTATCTCTTTTTACTTTCTGCCTTAGATATTAAGCAAAGTTTTAGTGGGATTTTTTGGTGTTCTGCTTGTGCTGTCACGGGTGTTTTACGTCTGCCAATGAGACTAGGGTTAAATAGAGCATTTTAATGTGAGTGTTAAGTGAAGGGATTACGGTTATCAAGAGAGAAAATTGATTCCTTTCAGAGTGTTGTAGTAGCATTTATGTTTAGGGATTAAAATCACTGTTTCCAGTAAGGTAAGGGACATACATTACTGTTTTAAGTCAGTGTTACTGCAGCATCGGCATTGCATGAATGCTCTTACCTCTATGAAATCATTAATTTCTGCTGGCCATGCTCCTCTTCCCACCCCAAAATCTCACATGTCTCTTGTTCAGGCTGCTCCTGACCTCCCCATATCTTACTGGGACCAGCTTTCTGATGACATTTACCATCTCAGTGTATCTGTCTCACCTCTGTTGGCTCCTCCATTCCTGAGAAGGAAGTGGCATTGTAGTCAGGAGGGAAAAGGACACAAAGATCTTTAGGCGCATCCTGCGCAATGTGCCCATCAGCTCTACACCTCCACAAAATCATGCTTCCTACATACAAGTTTTGTTTCCCAAATAGCTTCTGTGGATCCCAGTCTACTTTTCCCAGGCCCTCAAGCATGTTTCAGTTTCAGATGTGGAGGGATATGATAACGAAAACCAATGCACGGATGGAACTGAGCTTAGCAGGGGATGAAAAGAATAACAGGAAGAGATTCTGTAGATACATTGCTCAGAAAAGGAAGGCCAAGGACATTGTACCCCCTTCTGATGGATGAGAAAGGTGAACTGGTAATGACAGACGTGGAGAAGGCTGAGGGACTCAACAACTTCTTTTCTTCAGTCTTCCCTGCCAGTCAGGCTTCAGAAGTCTTTCGTTTCCCTGAACCCATAGTTGGTGGCTGGGGGTGCAAATTCCCACCTGCTGTAAGTGAAGAGCATGTTTGAGACCACCTGAAGAAACCCAACAAGTACAATTCTATGGGGCTTGATTATATGCATCCCAGGGTCCTGAGGGAGCTGGCTGATGTAGTCGTCAAGCCTCTCTCCATCGTATTTGAAGAGTCCTGGCAGTCAGGTGAAGTCCCTGCTGACTGGAAAAAGGAAACATCAATCCCATTTTTCAAAAGGGTAGAAATGAGAACCCATGGAACTACCGAATGGTGAGCCTCACCTCTGTGCCTCAAAAGATCATGGAAAAGATCCTCCTGGAATCGATGTCAAGGCCCATGCAAGACAAAGAGGTGATCTCAGACAGCCAGCATGGCTTCAGCAAAGGCCAAATCGTGCCTGACCAATGTGCTGGCTTTCTACAATGGAGTGATCACATCAGACAACAAGAGAAGATCGACCTATGTCATCTACTTGGACTTCTGTAAGACCATTGACACTGTCCCACATGACATCCTTGTCTCCAAATTGGAGAGATACGCATTTGATGGGTGCACCATTCAGTGGATAAGGAGTTGGCCTGAAGGTCACACCCAGAGAGTGGTGCTCAATGGCTCTATGTCCAAGTGGAGGCTGGTGACAAGTGTTGTACCTCAGGGGTCTGTCCTGGGACTGGTACTGTGTAATATCTTTATCTGTGACATAGACAGTGAGATCGACAGTGAGACAGTACATTTTGCGCTTGTAGCCCAGAAGGCCAACTGCATCCTGGGCTCCATAAGCAGAGGAGTGGCCAGCAGGTAGAGGGAGGTTACTTCTACTTCTACTCCTTGTACTCTACCCTTGTGAGGTCCCACTTGGAGTGATGCTTCCAGGACTGGGGCCCCCCGCACAAGAAGGGTGTGGGTCTGTTAGAACGGGTCAAGAGGAGGGCCACAAAGATGATCAAGGGGCTGGAGCACGTCTCCTGTGAAGAAAGGCTGAGAGAGCTGAGGCTGTTCAGCCTGGAGAAAAGAAGGCTCCGGGGTGACCTCTTTGTGGCCTTTCAGTACTTAAAGGGGGCTTATAAAAAAGATGGAGAGTGACTCTTTGTTCAATTAGATAATGATAGGACAAGGGGGAATGGTTTTAAGCTAAAGGGGGGAGATTTAGATTAGAGGTTAGGAGGAAACTCTTCACTCCGAGGGAGGTGAGGCACTGGAACAGGTTGCCCAGAGAAGCTGTGGATGCCCCATTCCTGGAGCTGATCAAAAGCAGGTTAGATGAGGCCCTGGGCAACCTGATCTCATAGGGGGCATCCCTGCTTGTGGCCAGGGGGTTGGAACTAGATGACCTTTAAGGTCCCTTCTAACAGGAGCCATTCTCTGATTCTATGGTCTCACTAGCTCTACCTCAAGCATGACTCCCATGCCATCAGCCTTCCTGTGGTCTCTCACCTGACCAGAACAGAAGGTGCCTCACCATCATCTTCAGTGCTTTGTGCATGCTTGTGCCCTTTACGGTCCTTATCTGTGCCACATTCCTCCTTCTGTCAGCTCCACAGACAGAAGTGACCTCCCAGCCTCCTTCACAGCCATGTGCCTCCTGCAGGCCCAGCACATCCTGAGGCACACCTGATCCCATCCCAGCATTCCCAGCCAGCTCCACCTTGTGGCCTCTGATCTGATCACATACCTGTCACCTCACATGCCTCTTCCAATGCCATGGGACTGCTGCAGGACCTCACAGTCCCTGCCCTGCCCCAGGGGGACAAGCAGCTGAAGTTAGGGATAGGAGTGAGGTTGAAGATGAGATGTGCTGTGTGCATGGTGGAGGGCTTTGGGGGTTAGATGATCAGGTTAATGTTTACGGGTTAGAGGTCACCCTCCAGGGTCAAGGGAATGGCAAAGCATCGGGGGAGGGATTGGTGTTCTGCTTAAGGATCCTGCTCAAGGTTTAGGATAAGGGCAAGCTTTGAGGACTTCAGTTTAGGTCTGGTTTGGGGGTTAAGGCTAAGGTTGGCATTTTATTCCTTGGTTAGGCTTTATCATCCTTCTGCTTGTCCTCCTTTTAGCAGATGAGTTTGACATCTGTCATTTCCAAGTTCTGAGGAATGTCTTTGGTCCATCTGTCTTTTCCAAGGTCTTTGACATAGGTCTTATGATGACATCTGCAGATCCACTTGAACCTCTCTCACCCTTCCCGTACCACCTCTAGGCAACCTGAGGACTGACTGGGAGGATGGTGGTTTAGGAAAGGGCTTCATTAAGATCTCTGAGGAGGGCTGTATTTGGGCTTCTCACAGACAGTGATGGCAGTATCATAGAAAACAGTGACACTCGTGAGGACAGAAGAGCAGGTGGATAAGGCCTTGGCCTGCCAATACAGGACACACACACACCTGAAAACTGCATGAGAGGGAAGAGGAAGATTGGATCCAAAATGTAGATTATGAAAGCAAAGACCATGAGTATCACCTTGGCACTGCAGACCAGCTCCAGCAATGGGGCAAAACCACAGAAGGTGTCCATGACACTGGGGTCACAGAACAATAGCTGGGAGGAGAAGAAAGAATTCCTGTACATGAGAGAAATTCCCCTGGTTCAGGTACAGCTGCCTTCTGGAGCCAGACCTTCCACTACTCGAGCCTTGCAGAGAACAGGGATGGCATACAGCCCAGGGCTGACTGTAGGGCATGGTCCCCAGAAGGAAGCACGGCATCTGCAGGTGTTTGGTGGCAGGCACCAGCACAGTGTTGAGGGTGTTCCACATCCCAGTCACCGTGCTGGTCAGGTGAGAGAGGAAGAAGAGATTTGTGTATGGGTAGAGGATCTTCCATGTGGATTACTGGGCAAACTCAACAAATGGTGTCTTAGTGTCCAATTCCCTTCTTGGAAAACCTTTTAGAGCATTCAGTTCCCCCCTCTCTTGTTAGGACACATTCAGAGGGGTGAAATGATCCCTGGCAGTCGTGGCTGAGGTGTCCTGCCATGCCATGGGAACACAATAGGAGTTAAGGGAGGGAAACATTTGTTCTCATGTTTGACAATCAAACTTTAAGAGCAGAAATCACACTTCTAAAATCTGTCTCTCCCAAGTTCATCAAGGAGTGGTCAGTGATGCCTTCAGTCTGCTTCAGACACCACACCCCAGCAGAGACCCTGCTGCCTTGGGGAGCTGTCAGCCCTGAGGCCTTGGGGACACCTCGAGGGAGCCCAAGGGCACAGAGCAAGCGATGCCATGGTCGGGTGCTGTGCTGCTGAGCTGGGCCGGGCTCCTGGGCCCAAGGGGAGCTCCTGGCAAGTGCTGCAGAGAGACAGCTGTGCCCAGGAGCCGCTCCTCAAGGAGGCACTGAGGAGCGCAACAACAGAGGGCAGCGTGTGGCAGGACACATCTGCAGGCTCCTGACACAGTGAGGCTCTGGCAGCAGGGCACTGCAGGTGGGGTTGCCAGAGGGGTCTTCTACAGCTGGCACATTCGGCGGCTGATAGCATCTGTCAGGATGGGTTTTGTTCTACCTATAATGTGGCATAGAAGATGTTTTAGAGAATGGTATTTTTGAGGGGGCATTTTAGCAGGAAACCAAGGCTTGGTTTATCTGAAATGGAAGACTTGCTTGGATTCTGTGCTTTTAGATTCTTGGTGTGTGGGGGAGGCTGGTTTCATGACAATGAATTGTCTGGATTGTACAGGAGACTGAGACTCCAAGAGTATTGCAGGGAGAGATCAACATGGCTGCAATTTACATTATAAAATCCTTTCAGGCACCTCAGCCTAAAGACTGAAACAACAATGTTTGTTGTCTCCTCAGGGCTTATCTGGTCTTCAGGAGCTGCAACCCCTGTGGTGCCCTGTACTCAGGAAGCACACAGCTAGTGGGATGGGGTCTGTGAGCAAGGACATGGAAGATCCGTGGGGACAGAGATCCTGTTTCCAGCAGGGATATAGGAAGGCAGTAGAGATCTGAGCAGGGCAGGCGGTGAGAGGGAGCTGCTGCCAGAAATGCTGTGCGAGGGAGGGCTCAGGCACCTCCGTGCCATCCCCTGCAGGGCAGGCGCCTTCCCTGCGCCACCCCCTGCTCTCCTCTCCCAGCAGCACAGCCTCTGCCCTCAAGCAGGTGTCCCCAGCAGGAGCTGCCTCGTCTGCAGGCAGAGCTGCAGCACAGGAGGGTCTGCTGATGTACTGGGTCTGGCTGGAATGTTAACTTTCCCTGCAGCAACCCATACAGTGCTGTACTCTGCACTTGTAGCTGGAACAGGAGTGTTATCACACCAGTGTTGTGTCTACTGCTGAGCAGCAGTGGCACAGCATTGGGCCTCTCTCTAACCCTCCTAGGGGGTGGGCAAAAAGTGAGAAGAGAAACATCACTAGGGCAGCTGACCTAAACCAACCAAAGGGATATTCCATACCATGTGATGTCACACAGCAATAAAAGGTGGAAACAGGAAGAAGAGGGGAGGGGTGGGCTCTCGTTGTGAAGACATCGGTCCTCCTCCTGAACGCTGGCTACGTGCGTTGAGGCCCTGCTTCAAGGACGTGGTCAATCATCACTCATTTGTGGGAAGTAAAGAGCAATTTCTTTCCTCTGCACTTCCACATAGCCTTCATTTATTTTGTTTGTTTTCCTCCCTTCTTTTTATTTTCCCTTTCCCCCTCCCTTTTCCCTTTTCCCCTTTCCCTTTTATTTCCCTTTAATTAAATTGTTTAGTTCATAATAATTTTATTTAATTATTATTATTATTTCCCTTTAATTAAATTATCCTTATCTCAGCCCGTGAGTTGTTCTTTGCTTTACTTCTCCCCCTCCTCATCTAAAAAGAGGGAGTGAGAGAGCGGTTGTGGGGTTTAGCTGCCCAGCACGGTAAAACCACCACAGCTGAGTGTCCGCCTGTCCCTCCCTGGCCTTGCCTCCCCTGGCAGCAGCACGCTGGCATTCCTCCTGGCTTCTCCAGCTGGCCGTGCTGCTGCTGGTCTTGTTCCCAGGCTGGCTGGGAATGGGGGTCTCACATGCCCATGGGGTGAGCCCTCGGAGTGCTTGGAGGAAGGGGAGTATGGGGACAAGGTGAGGCGTCTGGAGATGGGCACTTTGAGCCTGGATTCCTCTGCTCATCATTGTCTTTGTTCTTTTCAATCAAACGTGAGTAGAACTTTCCTGTAGCTTTCATGGGGCAGCTGAGACCGTACTTGATGGACAGACTGGCTGTCTTCCCTGAAGAACACTGTGCATTAAAGTGACAGTCCCTTATTCTTTGATAATTATCTACAAGGATTCCCTTTGAGTCCAGCAGAAATAACCAGGATCTGTGGCTCAGAAACACTGCTCAGGAGTGGTGTAACAACTGAAACAAAAAACTCAAAAAACAAAATTTAAAATAAAGTTTAAAAAAAGCCTCCACAACTCTGATCTGCAGTTTGGTGAATTGGGAGCAACACTGGGGAAAACCTCTTTGAGATCACGAGGAAAGTGAAACTGACATTTCCCCATGTTCCTCTTCAGCTCTTGCTGCAGGACAGGACTGACTCCTGCACTGCCCATAGTAGAGCCCCCTGTTCCAAGAGACACCGTCAGGCAGAATGAATCAGGATGCATGAAAGGGATCTGCCAAATGTCTGCCAGAAAGTGCACAATATAAGTGATGATTTTAAATGAGAAACTGAATTCATTTTCCTCTGATACTTTTCTTGTATTTTATTACTCTCATCCTCTTCTTTGTTCAGGACCACATCCCGAAAAAAGCAGATGTCCAACAGAAGCACCATCACTGAGTTCCTGCTGCAGGCATTCGCAGACACGCGCGAGCTGCAGCTCCTGCACTTCGCGCTCTTGCTGGGCATCTACCTGGCTGCCCTCCTGGGCAACGGCCTCATCCTCAGTGCCATAGCCTGCGACCACCGCCTCCACACCCCCATGTACTTCTTCCTCCTCAACCTCGCCCTCCTCGACCTGGGCTGCATCTCCACCACTCTGCCCAAAGCCATGGCCAATGCCCTCTGGGACACCAGGGCCATCTCCTATCAAGGCTGTGTTGCCCAAGTACTTCTTTTAGTCTTCTTTTTTGGTGCAGAGTATTCCCTTCTCACGGTCATGGCCTATGACCGCTACGTTGCCATCTGCAAGCCCCTGCACTACGGGAGCCTCGTGGGCAGCAGAGCTTGTGCCCAGATGGCAGCAGCTGCCTGGGGCAGTGGCTTTCTCAATGCTGTCCTGCACACGGCCAACACATTTTCCCTGCCCCTCTGTCGAGGCAATGCTGTGGACCAGTTCTTCTGTGAAATCCCCCGCATCCTCAAGCTCTCCTGCTCAGATGTCTACCTCAGGGAAGTTGGGGCAGTTCTGTTTAGTATTTCTTTATTATTTGGTTGTTTTGTTTTCATTGTGCTGTCCTATGTGCAGATCTTCAGGGCAGTGCTGAGGATGCCCTCTGAGCAGGGCCGGCACAAAGCCTTTTCCACGTGCCTCCCTCACCTGGCCGTGGTCTCTGTGTTTGTCAGCACAGCCACAGTTGCCTACCTGAAGCCCCCCTCATTCTCCTCTCCATCCCTGGACCTTGTTGTGGCAGTTCTGTACTCAGTGGTGCCACCAGCAGTGAACCCCCTTATCTATAGCATTAGGAACCAGCAGCTCAAGAATGCTCTGATTAAAATTGGTTTTTTACATGTTTCTTAAGCATCAGTGATGTGGTCATTATTATTATTGTCATAATACATTATGTTTAATAAAAACACTAATTGGACTGAGAATTTATTTGGGAAAATGAGGGGAAAATTTTTATTATTATTCTTTAACAATTTAAAATATGATTTATATTTGAATAATGGAATTTTTAACCTTCAGCATGTTAATTTATTTACTTTAACCCACTCATCTCATGTACCTGTAGAGCTAGGTTTCCTAGGCTGCTGGGCTGTGCTGGGGAGAGGGCAGGGAGGTGGGGAGAGGTGGGCAGGGGCTGGGCTGGGCTGGGCAGTGCCCGGCACAGGGCAACAGCAGCGTCAGGGAGCAGTGGCAGCATGCAGGGGAGGGCTCCCAGCAGGGCTTGGTGCTGCAGAGCCAGGGCTGCGCGAAGGGAGCCCAGAGCTGCAGGGGCAGGGGAGAGGAGGCCGAGGGCCAGGGCGGCTGCTGCAGGGGCAGGGAGCTCAGCATGGCCCTTGCAGCCCCCTGCCCTGGGCCTGCCTCTGCCCTTGGGCTCGGCCCCGGCCTTGGCTCTGCTGGCAGGAGCGCTCTTGGCATGCGCTTCCTGGCCTCCCCTCGCCTGCGCACAGCTGCTGCCCACTCAGGCTGCTGCCACAAACGTGTCCTCACCAGCAGCACCACCCCTTGGGCTGCTTCTGCTGGCCTCCCCCAGCCCACTGCCTTGACTCCTTGTCTCTGCTGGGCCCCACCTTCCACACTCAAATGTGTTCTTTGGCTGTCGGCTCCCTTTCCCCTGCCCTGTGGGAATACCAAGCTGGGGTGGACAGGTTACCTTTAGATGTGGTGGTGCCTGTGTAATTCACGTTGGTGATGGCACAAATGATGGTTCCTTCAGCAGTGATGCATATCCTTCTTCATGTTAGGCCAAACTCAACGTCCTGCTCTCTGCTTTTACTCATGGATAAACTGGATTAGGTCTCCTTGATTATTCTGAGGCACAATGCAATGCTTTTTGCCTTCTGCTACTCCAGCACAATAAGTGTGACTTTCCCTTACTCCGCACATTGACCTCACGGGTCATTCCACACTTTCTGCTTTCAAACCTTAGTTGGACGGGGGCCATTTCCAAAGTGGGGCAAGCTGATTGGTTCTGCCTCAGCCATTTGAAGCATGCTATACTTGAGTTTATCAGCCTGAGTTTGCTAAAGATGACCCTGGAAGGTAAACAGATGTTCATGTGTCTAGTAGGAATAAGGGAGAGTATCTCAGCTTTCCAATGGCTATTTCAAATCCAGGTCAGTCCCAGGAACCCACTGAAGAAGAGGTTTGTCTTTGAAGGGGTGTTCCTGTGCTGGTCTGGGCTGCAGTTGCAGGGACAAAGACCACTGCTGGCAGCGGAGGTGCCCTGGGAACTCCACCTGGCTCCACCTGATTTTCCCAAAGGGCTCCTGCCTCCTGCAGGTCTTTTCTGACATCTGCCAGTCCAGGCAAGTGCCTCAAACACAACAGGACCACAGGAGGTTTTCCCTGGTCAGACAGCAACGCTCTGCCTGAGTACCCAGTTATTTCTTTAGTTCTTAACTAATAAAACAACTACTCATCAGCTCAAATGATTCAATTCCTTCTGTAAAATGCCTCACGTGAAGTGTAATTCCAATCAGGAGGAAATTATAATTTCCACGATCTATATTCGAAGAAATACAGATAATCTCCTTTACTTGCATTCTCATCACTTTGTCTGTCATGGTGTGCTCCTTCATCTTCCAGGGACAACACCCATCCTGATTACACAGAACATGCTGAATGTCCCCATTCCAGCTGCCTGTCTGGACCTATGAACTTCCCATGGTTCTCCTGGTTTGCCCTCCCCTTTCTCTTTAATCATTCAGACCACTCTCACCAACCCAGTTGCTGCTTTGAGTTTCAGTGAGTTCAAGCTCACCCATCTCTCAGCAGTGTGTCTAATGGTTTCCTTAGTAAGACACTCATCATTTATCATGGAATTAGTATGATATGGATTAATATTAACACAATTCTCTGAAATTTCCTATTACTCACTGAAAAATACATCATGTACAGTCATCCTTTTGGGAAGGTAAACCTCACTGGAGGCAACAAAATAAGGAACTTGAGATTTGTTTTTTTTAAAAAAAATTGCAGCATGATTTCCTGTTGTTTGTTTTGAAATCGGAAAAACCCTGCTCTTCCTACCTAAGCAGGGCTTCAAAGGTCAAAACCTAGACCAACACCTATAGGAGAATGATGCTCTAAACTGAAACACAACAAAATTCAGCCTTTGAAATGAGGAAAGATTTCTATTAGATGCTCTTTGAAATCTTCCCGCTTAACTACAACATGAAAGCTCTACAATTAGCTGAACAAGTCTTGAATACTTGAAGAAAGTGGTGGGAGAGATGTGGCTCCTTAGGAGTTTCTGTGTTTTAATGAGTTCCATGGTGTATTTTGGTGCTCAGTCTATGAAGCTCAGGTACTGGGAGGAGAATGATGAAACTGCTAGACAAAGCAAACTCAAAAGGAAAAGCTGAAGTGACTTGGAGTATTAATGGGCCCCACTGAGGGCTGTTACTAACAAAGCCTCCCCAGGGACTGGTTAGGGCAGATAATTGGAGGCCATGATTACAGACAGGCAAAGCACTGTGCTGAGAAAAGTCTTGGTTGGGTTTGGTGAACCAAAAGGTCCAAAGCCTGACCCCAGCCACTGTGAGGGGAGATCCTGCACCCCCCTGTCTGGCTCAGGACTTTTCCTGGGGGTCTGAGGAATGTGGTGGGCAGCGTGATGCCATGAGAAGAACACTGGTATGACACCACCCTGCCTCTGCACAGGGTTGCAAGGAAGCACAGAGGCTGCACTGCAATGACTATATGTCGTCTTCTCATAAGCTCTAGCCAAAGTGACAGGGCTGTTGGGGCCTTCCATTCTTGCCAGCACTCTCTGCCTTCTCTTCTGCACGCTTAAATATGCTGCCCCACACTTTGTCCTATTTCCTGGAAGTCTGCAGACAGCCATCTCTGTTCACCACCCTGCTCTCATCCCAGCATTTCCATCATTTCACAAATGTCTCATCAACCTTCACCAGCCGTTCCTTGAAAAACAAAGCCAGGGTCTGATCATAGACACTCAGCAGCAGCTTCCAAGCCAGGGGCCTGCTGCTGGCCTTGCAGCTTCTTGGCTAGACACAGCCAAGCCTTGTGCCTGCTGCTGCCCACTCATGGACTCAAGCAGAAGGGACAGGACAACCCATCTGGGGGCCTTCTTTCTGCCTGGGTCCTCCTGGCTCTGGAGGCAGAGGGGATCCCACAGTCAGCATGCCAAGCAGGTGCCTTCTGCTGGCCTAGCAGGGCCACTGCCAGATGTCAGCCCAAAAGTGCAGATCCCAGGGAGGAGTCAAGGGTGACCTGCCACCTCCAGACACGAGTGACCTCACAGTCCCTTTGCGTGACATGTTCCTGCTGCTGCCCTATCAAGTGCAGAGACAGAAGTGACCTCACAGTCCCTGCCACAGTCACATTGCTCCTGCTGGAGCAGGAGATCACAGAATCACAGAATTTCTAGGTTGGAAGAGACCTCAAGATCATCGAGTCCAACCTTTGACCTAACACTAACAGTCCCCACTAAACCATATCCCTAAGCTCTACATCTAAACGTCTTTTAAAGACTTCCAGGGATGGTGACTCCACCACCTCCCTGGGCAGCCTGTTCCAGTGTCTAACAACCCTTTCAGTAAAGAAGTTCTTCCTAACATCTAACCTAAAACTCCCCTGGCGCAACTTTAGCCCATTCCCCCTCGTTCTGTCACCAGGCACGTGGGAGAACAGGCCAACCCCCACCTCACTACAGCCACCTTTAAGGTACCTGTAAAGAGCGATAAGGTCGCCCCTGAGCATCCTCTTCTCCAGGCTGAACAAGCCCAGCTCCCTCAGCCGCTCCTCGTAGGACTTGTTCTCCAGGCCCCTCACCAGCTTCGTCGCCCTTCTCTGGACCCGCTCAAGCATCTCAATGTCCTTCTTGTAGCGAGGGGCCCAAAACTGAACACAGTACTCGAGGTGCGGCCTCACCAGAGCCGAGTACAGGGGGACGATCACCTCCCTAGCCCTGCTGGTCACACTGTTTCTGATACAAGCCAGGATGCCGTTGGCCTTCTTGGCCACCTGAGCACACTGCTGGCTCATATCCAGCCGACTGTCCACCATCACTCCCAGGTCCTTCTCTGCCTGGCAGCTCTCCAACCACTCATCTCCCAGCCTGTAGCTCTGCTTGGGGTTGTTGCGCCCCAGGTGCAGGACCCGGCACTTGGCCTTGTTGAACTTCATACAGTTGACCTCAGCCCATCGGTGCAGCCTATCCAGATCCTCCTGCAGAGCTTTCCTACCCTCGAGCAGATCGACACACGTACCTAACTTGGTGTCATCTGCAAACTTACTGAGGGTGCACTCAATGCCCTCGTCCAGATCATTGATGAAGATATTAAAGAGGACCGGCCCCAGCACCGAGCCCTGGGGGACACCACTAGTGACTGGCCTCCAACTGGACTTGACTCCATTTACCACGACTCTTTGGGCCCGGCTATCCAGCCAGTTTCTAACCCAACGAAGCGTGCGCCAGTCCAAGTCAAGGGCAGACAGTTTCTTGAGGAGAATGCTGTGGGAGACGGTGTCAAATGCCTTGCTGAAGTCAAGGTAGACCACATCCACAGCCTTTCCCTCATCCACCCAGCGCGTCACTTTGTCATAGAAGGAGATCAGGTTCGTCAAGCAGGATCTGCCTTCCATAAACCCATGCTGGCTGGGCCTGATCGCCTGCTTGCCCTGCAAGTGCTGCATGATGACTCTCAAGAGGATCTGCTCCATGAGCTTCCCCGGTACTGAGGTCAAACTGACAGGCCTGTAGTTTCCCGGGTCTGCCCTCCGGCCCTTCTTGTAGATGGGCGTCACATTTGCTAGTCGCCAGTCAGCTGGGACCTCCCCCGATAGCCAGGACTTCTGATAAATGATGGACAGGGGCTTGGCCAGCTCCTCTGCCAGTTCTCTCAGTACCCTTGGGTGGATCCCATCCGGCCCCATCGATTTGTGCACCTCCAAGTGCCGTAGCAGGTCACCAACCAGTTCTTCGTTGATAGTGATGGCCCCATCCTGCTCCCCATCCCCTTCCACCAGCTCAGGGTACTGGGTATCCAGAGAACAACCGGTACTGCCGCTAAAGACTGAGGCGAAGAAGGCATTGAGCACCTCCGCCTTTTCCTCATCTCTTGTAACTAAGTTTCCCCCCGCATCCAGTAAAGGATGGAGATTCTCCTTAGTCCTCCTTTTTGTGTTAATGTATTTATAAAAACGTTTTTTGTTATCTTTAACGGCAGTAGCCAGATTGAGCTCCAGATGAGCTTTGGCCTTCCTAATTTTGTCCCTACACAGCCTCGCTACATCCTTATAGTCCTCCCTAGTGGCCTGCCCACTTTTCCAAAGATTATAAACCCTCTTTTTTCTCCTAAGCTAAGCCACAGTTCTCTGTTGAGCCAGGCTGGTCTTCTTCCCCGCTGGCTCATCTTTGGGCACATGGGGACAGACCGCTCCTGCGCCATTAAGATTTCCCTCTTGAAGAGTGCCCAGCCTTCCTGGACTCCTCTGCCCTTCAGAACCGCCTCCCAAGGAACTCCACCAACTAGTGTCCTGAGCAGCCCAAAGTCAGCCCTCCGAAAGTCCAATACAGCTGTTTTACTGGTCCCCTTCCTGGCCTCGCCAAGAATAGTGAACTCCACCATTTCGTGGTCACTCTGCCCAAGACAGCTCCCGACAATCACATCCTCCACCAGTCCTTCTCTGTTTGTGAAGAGAAGGTCTAGCGGGGCACCACCCCTGGTAGGCTCACTAACCATCTGTGTCAGGAAGCTATCTTCCACGCTCTCCAGAAACCTCCTAGACTGCTTTCTCTGGGCTGTGTTGTGCTTCCAGGATATGTCAGGGAAGTTGAAGTCCCCCACGAGTACAAGCGCTGAAGATTTTGCAACTTCTGTCAGCTGCCTGTAGAACTCCTCATCCGTCTCCTCATCCTGGTTCGGCGGTCTATAGCAGACCCCGACCAGGACACTAGCCTTGTTGTCCCTGCCGATCCTAACCCAAAGGGACTCAACCTTGTCATTCCTAGCCTCGAGTTCTACAACATCGAAAGACTCTCTAATATAGAGAGCCACACCACCTCCCTTTCTGTGCTGCCTGTCCCTTCTGAAGAGCTTATAGCCAGGCATTGCAGCACTCCAGTCATGACTGTGGTCCCACCACGTCTCCGTGATGGCAACCAAGTCGTAGCCTGCCTGCTGCACGATGGCTTCCAGCTCCTCCTGTTTGTTACTCATGCTGCGTGCATTGGTGTAGATGCACTTCAGCTGGGCCACTGCCCTATCCTCCGGCCTTGCCATTGTTCCCCCTGGCACAGCCCCAACGATCCTTGCTTCAGCCCCATCCCCCTTCTTACCTAGTTTAAAGCCCTCTCAATGAGCCCTGCCAGCTCCTGGCCCAGGATCCGTTTTCCCCTAAAAGATAGGGACCCGTCTGCGGCCATCAGGCCAGGTGCTGAGTAAAGTGCCCCATGGTCGAAAAACCCAAGATTTCTGCGTTGGCACCAGCCCCGGAGCCACGTGTTTAACACGTGGGCTTTCCGTGCCCTGTCTGTACCCCTCCCTGCCACCGTAGGGATGGACGAAAACACCACCTGCACTCCCACTCCATCCACTAACCGTCCCAGCCCCCTAAAGTCTCTTTTGATAGCCTTCAGGCTTCTCTCTTCAATGTTGTCACTGCCCGCCTGGACTATCAAAAGAGGATAATAATCAGAGGGGCGTACCAGGTTGGGAAGCTTCCTGGCAACGTCCCTGACCCTGGCCCCAGGGAGGCAGCAGACTTCCCTACGGGTAGGGTCCGGCCGACAAATAGGGCCCTCTGTTCCCCTAAGAGTAGAGTCTCCAACAACAATAACCCTCCTGTCTTTCTTGATGGAGGCAGTCCTGAGGCGTGGAGTCGACTTCCTCACCCTAGGCATCCTCCTGGGAACACTTGGTACCTCTTCCTCAGCTACTGGTCTCTCAGTCTCCAGGGCCTCAAACCTGTTGCTTAGGGGCACCTGGGAAGGTGGGGCCGGAAGGGGAGGGCATCGCCTGCGATGTCGAGCAGGGACCTGTTTCCACTCCTCCTCAGCTCCCAGATCCCCTCCCTCTGCCCGACAGCAGCAGGTCAGGGGGTCCACCCCCATTTGGGGTGTCTCACCCCGGTACCTCTCCTTGAGGCCCTGCAGGGAGTTACTCCACAAGTCTATCTCCCGCTCACACTCCCTGATATCCCTCAGCCTCTCGACCTCCTCCTTGAGCTCCGCCACCATGCGGATCAGGTCATCCACCTGCTCGCACCTCATGCACGCAACGTCTCTGCCTCCCGCCGATGGCAGCAACAGGCTCAGACACTCCTTACATCCGGTGACCTGAACTGCTGCATTCTGTAACGGGCAGTCGGTCTGGGTGTGTACCGACTTCCTGGAGAGCGCACCGTGCCTGGTGGAGACCATTATCACCTAGCTAACGGCTGTCGTTAAGAGGTGTTCGTGTGGGCGGGGGGGGGGGGAGCGCTCCGCCCTTCCTGCTTGCCCTGCCTGCGCGAACTGCCGCGCCACTCCCTTCTGACGTGCCACGCCCTGTTCGCCGCGCTCCTGGTCGCTCGCGCTCCCTAGGGGCAGCTTTTGAACGGCTGGGTGGGGCGCTGCTGGCTCCGCCTTCGCCTCGTCAGCCTCCCTCACGAGGGCTGCCGGGTCCTGGCGGCTCCCTCAAGTAGGCTCGATGCCGGAAAATTTAGCCCTGCCTGGCCCGATCCCCTGCTCCGCTGCAGAACGCGTCTGCCCCGGAGCCGATCGCCTCGGCAAAAAAAAACTCACGCAACTGTAACAAGCTAGGAGCAAATACAATGAGTTGATCTAAGTAACATGGACATCTGATAGCATTTGCAGGGATACCTTGCCAGGCCCTATCCCCACAAATCAGAGAAACATCAGGAGGTAAGGCCAAAGCTGTACAATTGTTCCAAACACTGTAGTTGTTACCCCTTGTCTCCATGCCATAAGCCCCTAAACCATGCTTAGCAGTGTCATTGTAATCATGGGTGTTATTTGTAACACCCAGTCACATTGCTCCTGCTGGGGCAGGAGATGCTGAGGCAGAGCTGAGCCCATCACAGCATTCCCACCCATCTCCTCCTTGTGGCCCACAAGCTGATCAGATCAGGGTGACCAAGATAGTAAAGATAAAGGGAAGCAGCAATAGGCTGTGTTTTGGCTTGAAGGGATACTTTGAGGTCAGGCATAAGAGTAGTGGATTCCTGTCAGGGTGTGGAGTAGCATTTATGTTTGGGGATTAATGTCACTGGTTAAAATAGGGGAAAGGCTTTATATGACTGTTTTAAGACAGTGTTACAGCAGAATCAACTTTGCCTGAATGTTCTAACCTCACAGAAATCATTTATTTCTGCTGGCCAAGCTCCTCTTCCCTCCTCCAAATCTCACATCTCTCCTGGCCAGGCTTCTCCTGACTTCCCCATATCAGTCATCTTCCTAGGGGCAGCTTTCTGATGGCTTTCATGGTCTCAGAGTATCTGTCTCATATCTGTTGGCTACTCCTTCCTTTAGACTGAGGTTGCACCTAAGTCGGGATGGAAAACAACAGAAAGGCTGTAGGTGAACCCTGCACAATGTGCCCTGCAGCTCTTGTACCACCGCAAAATTTTGTTTCCTGCCTCCGACTTTTGGATATTGAATGGCTTCTGTGCCCCCAGGGTACCTTTTTCCAAACCCTCATGCATGGTTCAGTTTGCCCCAAGCATCTTGGAGGCAGTGGCCCCCTCTGTGTAGAAAACTGAAAGCAGTCCTAAAGGATGACTTCAGGCAAAAGCTGACACCTCTGACATGACAACCCCTACCCAAGACCTCTTCCACTATGGGGCCTACCAGGTACTTAGAAAGAGCCGATCTCAGAAACTACATGCACAGCAAGTGCCTTCTGCTGCCCTACCATGGACACTGGCAGATGTGAGCCTAAAGGCACAGATCCCAGCCAGGAGTCAAGGGTGACCTGTCAGCTACTTCAGAAAGAGCTCAACTCACAGGCCATTTAACAGCCAGTCGCTTCCTGCGGGACTTAGTGTTTCTGACGCACCACTGAGCTTATAATACCACACCTAAAAAACACCGCCTTTTTGGCCAAGGAGTGGCCCAGGTAGAAGTGATCTGGTTGTGATCCTCCAAGCCCATGGCACACCTGCTGGGCTCCCAGCCTCTCTGATACACAGGAGCCAGTTCTGTGCCAGTCCTGGGTGGTGCTAGGGCAGGAGGGACCTTGCAGGCAATGTTCCAGCCCCATGCCTCTTGGCGGTCTCTCAGCTCCTTGTGCACAGTGAAGATCATGTTCACATCCAGAAGGCTGAAGCTGGCCTAGCAGACACACAGGGGAAGCACCCTCCCAGCCCCAGCCCCAGCCCTAGCCCCAGCCCCAGCTGGCGGTGCTACTCTGCAGAGCGAGGGGGCTCTGGTGCCCGGGGCACGGGGACACTCTGCAGGGCCGTGCTGGGCAGGCTGGGAGGCAGACCCAGCTCATGGGGTCACTGCCATTGCCCCAGGGCTGCAAGGAATCACTGGCCAGGCTCCTTTGCTGGGGCTGCTGCGTGCCCTGGGGCTGCAGAGCTCTCCTCTGCCTGCTCGCACCAGATTGAGCACTTGAGCTCTGCTCAGTCCACCTCGGAGGAGATCCCCCCTTAGGAGGGAAGTGCTGCAGTGGAGGCCAGCTGTGCCACTGCCGTGCCCACTGCCTGTCCCTGCCTGCAGTCCCAGCACAGCCCCACAGCAGCACTGGCACCAAGCTCCAGGAGCAGCCGGGCCTGAGCCCACCTGCAGGGCTCAGCAGGAGAGGGCGGCAGTGGCAAGAGAGCAGCTCTGCATGCCCCAGTGCTGGTGCTCCCTGGCCGTGCTGCTGGGATGGGACTCTTTTCCTCTGCACCCCTGCACACGGGCACTGCCCCTGCAGAGCCAGACCAGGTCTCGGAGGAAGGATGTCAGACAATAAAGACTATTGAACTTTAACTTCCTTAAGGTTGAATTCACAGAGAGCATGGCTTCACATGCACAGTCTATGAGCTATATGCAACAGGTACACCCATATCATCTTAATGGGTGTTCATTAGCTGAATTAATGTAATAAGAATATGCACAAACACAATCACAAAAGAAAACAAAACAAAACAGGTATACTGGCTATTCCACCAATTATTTACATTACAAGACATGTGCAGAAGCAGATCAGAAATTTCTTGCATCCAAGATACATCTAGTCATCAATTTCCACAGGGCATGCTTGAGCTCCTGGCTCCTCATGCTGTAGATGAGGGGGTTAACTGCTGGAGGCACCACCGAGTACAGAAATGCCACCACCAGGTCCAGGGATGGAGAGGAAATGGAGGGGGGCTTCAGGTAGGAAAATATGCCACTGCTGAAAAACAGGGAGACGATGGACAGGTGAGGGAGGCACGTGGAAAAGGCTTTGTGCCGGCCCTGCTCAGAGGGCAACCTCAGCACTGCCCTGAAGATCTGCACATAGGACAGCACAATGAAAACAAAAGAACCAAATGCTAAAAAAGTACTAAACACGAGAGCCCAAACTTCTCTGAGGTAGGCATCTGAGCAGGAGAGCTTGAGGATGTGGGGGATTTCACAGAAGAACTGGTCCACAGCATTGCCTTGGCAGAGGAGCAGGGAAAATGTGTTGGCCGTGTGCAGGACAGCATTGAGAAAGCCACTGCCCCAGGCAGCTGCTGCCATCTGGGCACAAGCTCTGCTGCCCACGAGGCTCCCATAGTGCAGGGGCTTGCAGATGGCAACGTAGCGGTCGTAGGCCATGATGGTGAGAAGGTAATATTCTGCACCAATAAGGAAGACTAAAAAGAAGACCTGAGCAGCACAGGCTTGATAGGAGATGGCCCTGGTGTCCCAGAGGGCATTGGCCATGGCTTTGGGCAGAGTGGTGGAGATGCAGCCCAGGTCGAGGAGGGCGAGGTTGAGGAGGAAGAAGTACATGGGGGTGTGGAGGCGGTGGTCGCAGGCTACGGCGCTGAGGATGAGGCCGTTGCCCAGGAGGGCAGCCAGGTAGATGCCCAGCAAGAGCGCGAAGTGCAGGAGCTGCAGCTCGCGCGTGTCTGCGAATGCCAGCAGCAGGAACTCAGTGATGGTGCTTCTGTTGGACATCTGCTTTTTTCGGGATGTGGTCCTGAACAAAGAAGAGGATGAGAGTAATAAAGTACAAGAAAAGTATCAGAGGAAAATGAATTCAATTTCTCATTTAAAATCATCACTTATATTGTGCACTTTCTGGCAGACATTTGGCAGATCCCTTTCATGCATCCTGATTCATTCTGCCTGACGGTGTCTCTTGGAACAGGGGGCTCTACTATGGGCAGTGCAGGAGTCAGTCCTGTCCTGCAGCAAGAGCTGAAGAGGAACATGGGGAAATGTCAGTTTCACTTTCCTCATGATCTCACAGAGGTTTTCCCCAGTGTTGCTCCCAATTCACCAAACTGCAGATCAGAGTTGTGGAGGCTTTTTTTAAACTTTATTTTAAATTTTGTTTTTTGAGTTTTTTGTTTCAGCTGTTACACCACTCCTGAGCAGTGTTTCTGAGCCACAGATCCTGGTTATTTCTGCTGGACTCAAAGGGAATCCTTGTAGATCATTATCAGAGAAAAAGGGACTGTCACTTTAGTGCACAGTGTTCTTCGGGGAGGACAGCCAGTCTGTCCATCAAGTACGGTCTCAGCTGCCCTGTGAGAGCTGCAGGAAAGTTCTACTCACATGTTTGACTGAAAAGAACAAAGACACTGCTGAGAGCAGAGGAATCCAGGCTCAAAGTGCCCATCTCCAGACCCCTCACCTTGTTCCCGTACTCCCCTTCCCCCAAGCACTCCGAGGGCTCACCCCATGGGCATGTGAAACCCCCATCCCCAGCCAGCCTGGGAACAAGACCAGCAGCAGCACGGCCAGCTGGAGAAGCCAGGAGGAATGCCAGTGTGCTGCTGCCAGGGGAGGCAAGGCCAGGGAGGGACAGGCGGACACTCAGCAGACCCTCCTGTGCTGCAGCTCTGCCTGCAGACGAGGCAGCTCATGCTCATTGCAAATGATCTGTGCTCTGCTTTGACTTGCAGACACCTCTCAAAGACAGCGGGTATCATGGCTTTTGTATCTCCTAACGATCAGCTAGGATAAAACATGTGAGGACCACAATATGATCTTGATGCAGTCCATGAGATGATGTTTGGGAAGGTACTTTAACAAATTTCATCACTGACATACTGATTTCTCAGTGCAATGCTCCAGGAGTCTCAGTCTCCTGTACAATCCTGACAGTCCATTACCATGAAATCTGCCTCCCCTCTACTGCAGGAGTCTGAAAGCACAGAGTGGAGAAAAAGCCTTACCCTTCAGATAAGCCAAGCCTTGATCTTCCTCTTGAAATGCCCTCATAATGCCATTATGTAAAGCACTGCAGAAACAGAGAGACCCGTCCTGAGCGATGCTATCAGGCATCGGATGTGCCAGCTGTAGGAGACCCCTCTGGCAACCCCACCTGCAGTGCCCTGCTGCCAGAGCCTCACGGTGCCAAGAGCCTGCAGATGTGTCCTGCCACACGCAGCCCTCTGTTGTTGCACTCCTCAGTGCCTCCAAGCCCTCTCTCCTTCTCTCCTCTCTGTGTGCCAGCTGCGGTCAGAGCCCCCAGCCCTGCTGCGCTGTGCAGAGGAGCTGCTCCTGGGCACAGCTGTCTCTCTGCACCAGGGCCCTCTTGCCACGAGCTCTCTCTGTCCCACGAGCCCGGCCCAGCTCAGCAGCACAGCACCAGCCCAAGGCACTGGAATCACCCCTCTGGGGGCTTTGCTGATGAGCCCACCAACCTCAGGCCCTCAGAGACAATTGAAGACATCTCTCCAGAAGTGCAAGTCAGAGGCAAGTTTCCTGCAGTGTCCCCCTGAGGGCCAGCACTCACACAGCCTCCCTTGGAGCTCGTTAGAGCAGAACATTGGAGGCAGTGAGGACAAGGAGACAAAGGCAATGTGAAGGTGACACTGATGTGTAGACAAACTGGATGTGTGTCACCAAGCACAAGGGCCAGGCCTTGACTCCCAACTCAAGGAAGGGAGATCTTTCCCTTGACAGGTTGCTCAGGGCTCTTTGTGGGGCAGTAGGACATGGGGATGTGCATTACCAAGTGCAGGAGAATGGTACGACCCCTGCCTGGTTCATGGTTGGGGGCTAGGAGCCAATGAGGCCCTGGTGCATTAAGAATAAGCTGTCTGCTCCTAGGCCTCAGTGGCAGAGACAACAGCCATAGCCATGGACACAAAGACCTGGTCCTGTTGGGACTTTCAGCCTTGTCACAGTCCTCTACCCTGTCTATACATGGCTTTCCTAGGGACTCCGAGACCTCCACGTCTTTCCTTTTTGGCTGCAGACCCTTATCTCTGTGGTGTCACAGCAGATCTGAGCTGAGTCTGATAACTCAGATCTTCTTGGTGTTCCTGCTCCTCGTAAGGCAGCTCTGTAGGAAGCTGGCCTGGTTCCTGGTGAGGAGGCACCACTGCTCGTATGGCATCCCTCGTGGTGCCCAGGCCCTCCTCCTCCTGGCCACTGCTCACTCAGCAGCATCCAAGTCTGCCCTCATGTGTGGGGTTCCTCTTCCAGCACAGGACTGGGCTCTACTGCATGTAAAAGTCAAAAGTTTTCTGAAGTCAAAATCCTGCAGTTTCTCAAGGTTCACCCACAGTGATGCTCCATTATATCAGCTGTTAATGTCAGCCGGCAGACAGTTCAACCTTCGTGTGATTGTGCTATCTCTGACCAGACAGCAGCAGCAGCAAGAGTTGCAGGGAAATTTGGATAATTCAGGAGTAACCATTTGAATGGAATTGCAGCACAGTCACAGAAGGCAGGGGATGGAAGGCTGTCAGGTTCCACATTTGCTGTGCTTTCTTCTCATGCATGCTGTCAGTTTCTCTGGAGTCGTGTCCTGAATGTTATGGGGCTGTGCAGGTCAAAATTAGAAGGGCCAAAGACCAGCTGGAGCTCAATCCATCTATTACTGTCAAAGACAAACAAAAAATTAAACTAAACTAAACTAAACTAAACTAAAATAAAATAAAATAAACGTACTTTAAATGAAGGAGGATTAGGGAGAATCATAATCCTTTATTGGATCCTGTATAGATACACCCAATAAGGAAGTCATAAGAAGTTCATTGCGCTCAGGTCCTCTCTCTTCCCATCTCCTCTGCAGCTGGTCTCAGCACTGCCACCATTCAGGAGGGGCTCGGGGCCAAGAGCCCAGCTGCCACATGCAGGAGCAGCCCCGCTGGCCCTCGGGGCTGCCCCTCACTGCCCGCTGGGCTCTGCCTCTCTGCTGTCTTCGGGTCGGGGCTGCTGCTTCCCTGGAGCCCTGGCCATGGCCAGCAGCAGGACGTGGCCTTTTCACTGCTGCTCTCTTTTGGCTTCCACATGGTTCTCTTGGGCTCTCCCATTCCACTAAGCCCTTAGAGCTCATGTGCCTTGCTGAGAGTCTTGTTATCTGTACAGGGGTATCTCTTTCTTTGCACAGCTCTTCCAAAGCTTGTGCTAGGAATATACCAAAGGAAGTCCTGCATGAACGGGTCTCTTGCATTTCGGGGTTTCACCGTAGATCAGAACTTCAGTGTAGGGCTGGACTAAGAGCTCCCTTCTTGGCTGCACATGGCTCAGCAAAGAACAATTGGCCTTGACTGGCCTGGGAGTGTCCTGAAGTTGCTTGGTCTGATGGCAAATGGCATCCTGGAGAGGAATCTGAAGCTGCTCTGTGCCTGGGCCAGGTCTCTTGTGCTGGCCTGGGGAGCAGGGCTGGCCCTGCGGGGCACAGGCACTGTGTGCTGGGGATCTCCCAGGCAAGAGAGCAGGGCTCCTGCAGCTTCACGGACCTCCATCTCCTCAGCTGGTCCCAGTGCAGGGGCTGCTGGGGAGGCCCAGAGCCGCCTTTGTGGCAGCAGCTGCGGTGCCTTGCGAGGGACTGGGGCTGTGGTGGCCGTGCCCAGAGCCCTGCAGCAGCCTGCGGTGGGCACTGCCCTGGGGCCAGCACAGCCTGGGCTGCTGGGCTGGGGAGAGGTCAGGGAGTTGGGGAGCGGTGGGCAGGGGCTGGGCTGGGCTGGGCAATGCCCGGCACAGGGCAACAGCAGCGTCAGGGAGCGGTGGCAGCATGCAGGGGAGGGCTCCCAGCAGGGCTTGGTGCTGCAGAGCCAGGGCTGCGCGAAGGGAGCCCAGAGCTGCAGGGGCAGGGGAGAGGAGGCCGAGGGCCAGGGCGGCTGCTGCAGGGGCAGGGAGCTCAGCATGGCCCTTGCAGCCCCCTGCCCTGGGCCTGCCTCTGCCCTTGGGCTCGGCCCCGGCCTTGGCTCTGCTGGCAGGAGCACTCTTGGCATGCGCTTCCTGGCCTCCCCTCGCCTGCGCACAGCTGCTGCCCACTCAGGCTCCTGCCACAAACGTGTCCTCACCAGCAGCACCACGCCTTGGGCTGCTTCTGCTGGCCTCCCCCAGCCCACTGCCTTGACTCCTTGTCTCTGCTGGGCCCCACCTTCCACACCCAAATGTGTCCCATGACTGTCGGCTCCATTCCCTTGCCCCATGGAATGACAGTGCCATGGTGGGACGTGTTTCCATAGGTTTGTCTACCAGACACCGTAATAAATACTATGAACAGGACTAGAGGAGTCCAGCTTCAAGCCAGGAGGAGGAGGGGAGGAAAGGGACAATGGGGTTTTTGGACTGTGTATATTTAATGGCCTGGCACGTCACACCCACAAATGTATCAGGCTGTACTGGACACCGGTGCACAGTGTACCCTAATTCAATCAAGCTACAAAGAGGCGGAACCCACCTGTATTTCTGGAGTGACAGGGGGAACCCAACAGTTAACTGTACTGGAGGCTGAAGTGAGTCTAACTGGGAAGGAATGGCAAAGGCACCCCATTGGGACTGGCCCAGAGGCTATAGAATCATAGAATCATAGAATATCCTGAGTTGGAAGGGACCCTTAAGGATCATCAAGTCCAACTCTTGACACCGCACAGGTCTACCCAAAAGTTCAGACCATGTGACTAAGTGCACAGTCCAATCTCTTCTTAAATTCCGACAGGCTCGGTGCAGTGACCACTTCCCTGGGGAGCCTGTTCCAGTGTGCAACCACCCTCTCTGTGAAGAACCCCCTCCTGATGTCAAGCCTAAATTTCCCCTGCCTCAGCTTAACCCCGTTCCCGCGGGTCCTGTCACTGGTGTTAATGGAGAAAAGGTCTCCTGCCTCTCGACACCCCCTTACGAGGAAGTTGTAGACTGTGATGAGGTCTCCCCTCAGCCTCCTCTTCTCCAGGCTGAACAGGCCCAGTGACCTCAGCTGTTCCTCGTACGTCTTCCCCTCCAGGCCTTTCACCATCTTCGTAGCCCTCCTCTGGACACTCTCCAACAGTTTCATGTCCTTTTTATACTGTGGTGCCCAGAACTGCACACAGTACTCGAGGGGAGGCCGCACCAGCGCAGAATAGAGCGGGACAATCACCTCCCGTGACCTACTAGCGATGCCGTGCTTGATGCACCCCAGGACACGGTTGGCCCTCCTGGCTGCCAGGGCACACTGCTGGCACATATTCAACTTGCTGTCTACCACGACCCCCAGATCCCTCTCTTCTAGGCTGCTCTCCAGCGTCTCATCGCCCAGTCTGTACATGCAGCCAGGGTTTCCCCGTCCCAGGTGCAGGACCCGGCACTTGCTCTTATTGAACTTCATGCGGTTGGTGATTGCCCAGCTCTCCAACCTATCCAGGTCCCTCTGCAAGGCCTTTCCACCCTCATTCGAGTCCACAACTCCTCCAAGTTTGGTGTCATCAGGAAACTTGCTCAAAATACCCTCTATTCCTACATCCAGATCATTTATAAAAATATTGAAAAGTACCGGCCCTAAAATGGAGCCTTGAGGGACCCCACTGGTGACCGCCCGCCAGCCTGACGCAGCCCCATTTACCATAACCCTTTGGGCCCTGCCCGTTAGCCAATTGCTCACCCATCGTATGATGTTTTTATTTAGCTGTATGGTGGACATTTTGTCCAGTAGGATCCTATGGGAAACCGTGTCAAAAGCCTTGCTGAAGTCCAAAAAAATCACATCAGCTGGTTTCCCTTGGTCCACCATACGGGTGATCTTATCATAAAAGGAAATCAGGTTAGTTAGGCAGGACTTACCCTTCACAAACCCATGCTGGCTGGGACCAATGACTGCTTTGTCCCCCAGGTGCGCCTCAATAAGTTTGAGAACCATCTTCTCCATGATTTTACCCGGCACTGACGTGAGACTGACAGGCCTGTAATTGCTAGGGTCTTCTTTCTGACCGTTCTTGAAAATCGGCACAACATTTGCCAGCTTCCAGTCTACCGGGACCTCTCCAAATTCCCAGGATCATTGAAAAATAATTGAGAGAGGTTCCGCGATGACGTCCGCCAGCTCTTTCAGCACCCGGGGATGAATCCCATCCGGACCCATGGACTTGTAGGGATCCAGGTGGAGTAGCAAATCCCGCACACGTTCAGGGTCGGTTGGGAGTTTGTCATCCCCACTGTCCCGGTCCTCCAGCTCAGGGCACCCTGGGTCCCGAAGCCCATCATCGGCATTGAAGACAGAGGCAAAGAAGGCGTTAAGCGTCTCTGCTTTGCCTATGTCATTGTCTGTGAGGAGACCTTCCCTATCAAGGAGCGGCCCTATGTATTCTTTAGTTCTCCTTTTTCCATTCACATATCTAAAAAAACCCTTTTTATTTTCTCTCACAGACACAGCCAGCTTCAACTCTAGGTGTGCTTTGGCCACATGAATTTTCTCCCTACAAACACGAACAGCATCCCTGTATTCTTTCCATGACACCTGGCCCTCCTTCCAGTAGCGAAACACTCTCTGTTTCCACCTAATCTCCATTAGAATGTTCCTGGTCAGCCACGCCGGCCTCCTGCCCCGCCTGCCTGACTTGCGATATTTAGGAATTGCCTGATCTTGTGCTTCTAGGAGGCATCGCTTAAAGAATGACCAGCACTGGTGGACATCGAGGCCTTCAAGAGCAGTTTCCCAGGGGACCTTGCTGACTAGTTCCCTGAGCAGCCTGAAGTCCGCTTTCCCCATATCTAGGGATGAGGTTTTAGTGGCACTTTTCCTTCTGTCACCGTAAATTTTGAACTCAACCACTTCATGGTCGCTATGACCAAGGAGGCCACCAATTACCACATCTCCCACCAGACCCTCTCTGTTTTCTAGCAACAGGTCTAGGAGGGCACCTTTCCTAGTTGGCTCCGTTAGCACCTGCACCAAGAAGTTATCATCTAGGTGCTTCATGAACCTCCTGGACTTGCTCGTGTCAGCCGTGTGGCACTCCCAGTTAACGTCTGGCAAGTTGAAGTCCCCCATAAGGACAAGGGGAGTTAATCTCGAGGCCTCTCTTAGTTCTGTAAAGAATAATTTATCGGCGCTATCGTCCTGGCCAGGCGGTCTGTAATAGACTCCCACAACGACATCCCCTTTATTCGTTCGTCCCTTGATCCTTACCCAGAGGCTCTCAACTTTGCCATCGCCGACCTGAAGTTCCACACAGTCCAGCCCCTGCTTCACATACATCGCCACCCCACCACCTCGCCTACCCTGCCTGTCCCTCCTGAAGAGCCTGTAACCATCTATCGCAACACCCCAGTCACAGGACTCATCCCACCAGGTTTCGCTTATGCCGATGATGTCGTAGTTGCGGGACTGGGCCAGGACTTCTAGCTCATCCATTTTATTCCTCATACTGCGTGCGTTCGTGTAGAAGCACTTAAGGTGCGTCTCCTTACACTCAGCACCTTGTGGATCTGACCGAAGGACCTCACTGGCACACAGCCCCTCTGATTCTAGCGTACCATCCCTTAGGTCTTCACCGGCGTGCCTGGTTTTAGCCCCTTCCCCCTTTGACTCTAGTTTAAAGCCCTATCTATCAGCCCTGCCAACTCCTGACCAAAGATCCTTACCCCTCTCCGAGAGAGGCGCATCCCATCCGGTGCCATCAGGCCCAGTGTAGCATAGACCTTCCCGTGATCAAAGAACCCAAAGTTCTGCCGGTCACACCAGTCTCGAAGCCACGAGTTTATGTGAACAGCACGCCTTTCAGCTTCGATCCCCCCTATCGGAAGGACAGAGGCAAACACAACCTGCGCCCCTGATCCTCTAAGTAGTCGCCCCAAATCCCTAAAGTCTCTTTTGATAGCCTTCAGGCTTCTCTCTTCAATGTTGTCACTGCCCGCCTGGACTATCAAAAGAGGATAATAATCAGAGGGGCGTACCAGGTTGGGAAGCTTCCTGGCAACGTCCCTGACCCCGGCCCCAGGGAGGCAGCAGACTTCCCTACGGGTAGGGTCCGGCCGACAAATAGGGCCCTCTGTTCCCCTAAGAGTAGAGTCTCCAACAACAATAACCCTCCTGTCTTTCTTGATGGAGGCAGTCCTGAGGCGTGGAGTCGACTTCCTCGCCCTAGGCATCCTCCTGGGAACACTTGGTACCTCTTCCTCAGCTACTGGTCTGTCAAACTCCAGGGCCTCAAACCTGTTGCGTAAGGGCACCTGGGAAGGTGGGG
Organism: Clangula hyemalis; assembly: GCA_963989345.1. Next base: position 2,136,811 of record CAXDIO010000168.1, on the reverse strand, counting down.
CCGGAAGGGGAGGGCATCGCCTGCGATGTCAAGCAGGGACCTGTCTCCATTCCTCCTCAGCTCCCAGATCCCCTGCCTCTGCCCGACAGCAACAGGGCAGGGGGTCCACCCCCATTTGGGGTGCCTCACCCCGGTACCTCTCCTTGAGGCCCTGCAGGGAGTTACTCCACAAGTCTATCTCCCGCTCACACTCCCTGATATCACTCAGCCTCTCGACCTCCTCCTTGAGCTCCGCCACCATGCGGACCAGGTCATCCACCTGCTCGCACCTCACGCACGCAGTGTCTCTGCCTCCCGCCAATGGCAGCAACAGGCTCAGACACTCCTTACATCCGGTGACCTGAACTGCTGCATTCTGTAACGGGCAGTCGGTCTGGGTGTGTACCGACTTCCTGGAGAGCGCACCGTGCCTGGTGGAGACCATTATCACCTAGCTAACGGCTGTCGTTAAGAGGTGTTCGTGTGGGCGGGGGGGGGGGGAGCGCTCCGCCCTTCCTGCTCACCCTGCCTGCGCGAACTGCCTCGCTAACTGCCGCGCCACTCCCTTCTGACGCGCCACGCCCTGTTTGCCCGTCCTGGTCACCGCGCTCCTGGTCGCTCGCGCTCCCTAGGGGCAGCTTTTGAACGGCTGGGGAGGGGGCGCTGCTGGCTCCGCCTTCGCCTCGTCAGCCTCCCTCACGAGGGCTGCCGGGTCCTGGCGGCTCCCTCAGGTAGGCTCGATGCCGGAAAATTTAGCCCTGCCTGGCCCGATCCCCCGCTCCACTGCAGAACGCGTCTGCCCCGGAGCAGATCGCCTCGGCAAATATCTAGGTGTCTACTAAGATTCAAGCTGAATTTCTCAGATTCCAAAAGTAATTTCAATTTTATTTTATTTTATTTTATTTTATTTTATTTTATTTTATTTTATTTTATTTTATTTTATTTTATTTTAGGTTTTATTTTATTTTATTTTATTTTATTTTATTTTATTTTATTTTATTTTATTTTATTTTATTGTTGGTTTCTTTTCTTTTCTTTTCTTTTCTTTTCTTTTCTTTTCTTTTCTTTTCTTTTCTTTTCTTTTCTTTTCTTTTCTTTTCTTTTCTTTTCTTTTCTTTTCTTTTCTTCTCTTTTCTTTTCTTTTCTTTTCTTTTCTTTTCTTTTCTTTTCTTTTCTTTTCTTTTCTTTTCTTTTCTTTTCTTTATTTTTGGTTTTATTTTATTTTATTTGTTCTCAAGGAACCCGAGTTGTCTTAGAAAGGGTTTCGTGTGTGGGCTGGGCTACAGTTACAGGGACAAAGACCATTGCTGGCAGGGGAGGTGTCTGACCTCCAGACACTGATTTTCCTCCAGAAAAAGGTCTACAAAGAAGACACCCTGGATAAACAGCAATAGGAGAATGATTCTCAAAACTGAACTGCAGCAAAATTCAGCCTTTAAAAACAGAAAATATTTTTTATTAGCTGCTTTTTGAAATTTTCTTCCTTAAGTATGCCATGCAAGCTCTGTAAATAGCTTTACAAGGCATGAAGGCTTGAAGAAACTATTGAAGAGATGTTAGGAGTTTCTGCATTTTAATGAGTTCCATGGTGTATTGTGGTGCTCAGTCTATGAAGCTCAGGTACTGAGAGGAGAGTGATGCAACCGCTTGAGCAAGTAAAGTCAGGAGGAAAAGCTGAAGTGACTGGGAGTATGAATGGGCTCCACTGAGGGCTGTTACTAACAAAGCCTCCCCAGGGACTAGTTAGGGCAGATACTTGGAGGCCATGATTACAGACAGGCAAAGCACTGTGCTGAGAAAAGTCTTGGTTGGTTTTGGTGAAGCAAAAGAGCCAAGGCCTGACCCCTGGAACTGTGAGAGGAGATCCCGCACCCCCACGTCTGGCTCAAGGCTGTTCCTGGGGTCTGTGGGATGGGGTGGGCAGTGTGATGCCATGAGAACAACACTGGTGTGACACCTCCGAGGTGCTGCACAGGGTTGAAAGGAATCGATGAGGCCTCATCACAATGAATAAAACATATTTCCTCCTAAGCTCTAGCCAAGAGGACAGAAATTTCAGGGCTGTTGGGCCTGCCATTTCTACCAGCACCCTCTGCCTTCCCCTTTGCAGGCTTTCCTTTGCTGTCCCATAGTCTGACCTATTTCCTTGAAGTCTGCAGACACCCATCTCTGTTCACCACCTTGCTCTCATCATTTGCTTTCACCCATGTCTCGTCAGCCCTCACCAGATGTGCCTTGAAACACAAAGCCAGGGTCTGATCAGAGGGTGACCTCTGGCACCACAGCACAACCCCTTGAGGGACATTTCTTCCTCCTTGTGGCCAATGTTTAACTTCCAAGGTGCACTCTGTGGAAGTTTTTTCTTCTGCTCTTTCCTACTGCCAAAGGAAGCTCCCTCAGGGTTGAAACCACTCCTGAAGTAGGCATCCCAACCCAGCAGGCTCCTTGCGGCCTCTCAACCAAACAGACACAAGTCACCTCAGCAGCAGCTTCCAAGCCAGGGGCCTGCTGCTGGCCTTGCAGCTTCTTGGCTAGACACAGCCAAGCCTTGTGCCTGCTGCTGCCCACTCATGGACTCAAGCAGAAGGGACAGGACAACCCATCTGGGGGCCTTCTTTCTGCCTGGGTCCTCCTGGCTCTGGAGGCAGAGGGGATCCCACAGTCAGCATGCCAAGCAGGTGCCTTCTGCTGGCCTAGCAGGGCCACTGCCAGATGTCAGCCCAAAAGTGCAGATCCCAGGGAGGAGTCAAGGGTGACCTGCCACCTCCAGACACAAGTGACCTCACAGTCCCTTTGCGTGACATGTTCCTGCTGCTGCCCTATCAAGTGCAGAGACAGAAGTGACCTCACAGTCACTGCCACAGTCACATTCCTCCTGATGGGCCAAGAGATCCTGAGGTAGAGTTTAGCTCTCTCTAGTACCCTCGGTATCTCTTTTTCACTTTCTGGGTTAGAGATTAAGCAAAGTTTTAGTGGGAGTGTTTGGTGTTCTGCTTGTGCTGTCACGTCTGTGGTTAAGGTATGGACAAGCTCTGTGGTTTAGGGATGTTTTAGGTCTGCTAAGAAGTCTAGGGTTAAATAGATAATTTTATTGTTAGTGTTAAGAGAAGGGATTAGGGTAATCAAGAGAGAAAATTGATTCCTTTCAGATTGTTGTAGTAGCATTTAGGTTTGGGGAAAAATATTACTGTTTCAAGTAAGGTAAGGGCCATATGTGACTGTTTTAATTCAGTGTTACTGTACTACGAGCATTGCATGAATGCTCTTACCTCTATGAAATCATTAATTTCTGCTGGCTATGCTCCTCTTACCACCCCATAATCTCACTGCTGCTCCTGACCTCCCCCTATTTTATAGGGATCAGCTTTCTGATGACATTCACAGAGTATCTGTCTCACCTCTGTTGGCTCCTCCATTCCTGAGAAGGAAGTGGCATTGTAGTCAGGAGGGAAAAGGACACAAAGGTCTTTAGGAGCATCCTATACAATGTGCCCATCAGCTCTACACCTCCAGAAAATCACGCTTCCTACCTACAAGTTTTGTTTCCCAAATGGCTTCTGTGGATCCCAGTCTACTTTTCACAGGCCCTCTCACATGTTTCAGTTTCAGATGTGGAGGGATATGATAAGGAAAACCAATGCACGGATGGAACTCAGCTTAGCAGGGGATGAAAAGAATAACAGGAAGAGATTCTGTAGATACATTGCTCAGAAAAGAAAGGCCAAGGAGTATGTACCCCCTGTGAGAAGGGGGAACTGGGAATGACAGACATGGAGAAAGCTGAGGGACTCAACGACATCTTTTCTTCAGTCTTCACTGCCAGTCGGGCTTCCCAAGTCTTTCATTCTCTGAACCCATAGATAGAGGCTGGGGTGTGCAAATTCCCACCTGTTGTAAGTGAAAAGAAGGTTTGAGGCCAACTGAAGAAGCTCAAGAAGTACAAGTCTATGGCGCTTGATGACTTGCATTCCAGGGAGTGGAATGCTGTGGCTATGGCTGTGGATGTTCCATCCTTGGGGGTGTTCAAGGCCATGTTAGATGAGGCCCTGAGCAACCTGATCTAGGGGGTGGTGTCCCTGCCTATGTCAGGGGGGTTGGAACTAAATGGTCGTCGAGGTGCTTTCCAACTCATCCGTTGTATGATTCGCTGATTCTGTGATTGTTCTTCAGAGGCAAAGTAATAATAACAGTAATAATAATAATAATAATAAAAGTGTGGTATTGGGCTTCAGAATACTCAGTGATCCTTTGTGATATGGTTTAGTGGAGGACTTGTTAGTGGTAGGTCAGCAGTTGGACTAGGTGATCTTGGAGGTCTCTTCCAGCCTAGATGATTCTGGGATTCTGTGATTCTGTGATCTAGTTCATCCGTGAGACAAAACCCTGCAAGCAGCAGGAAGGACACTGAAATGTGGCCTAACATGAAGGAGGCTCCAGATCGCTGGTGCAGAAACAGAATTTTTGTACTATGACCCATGTGGTATATGCTGCAGAAAAAGGCCTACATCTGAAGTAAAAGGCCTAGGCCAGCACCAGTGCGGCACAGGCTTGAGATTTGGGTGTTTGTGAACATTATGGAACCACAGGGTCTTTAAGGTCCCTTCCAAAAAGAGCCTATCCTAGGATTCTGTGATTAGCAGTTCTGTACAGCCCCTGTGGGGCCCAGCCTCAGTTCATGACCCCAAGCTTGTGCTCCAAAAGTGCTCCCTCATGTCACTTGTCCCACCCACGTTCCTCAGCTACCCCAGGGCATCCTGGAGGCAGTGGCTCCCGCTGAATAGAGAATGGAAACCAGCCATGAAAGTAGATCTAGGAAAAAATGGAAACCTGTGCATAAAAGGACTCTAAGTAACAGCTGAAAGAGTCTTTTATGGCAACACCACCAGCTTTTTTTTTCTATGAATTCTCTTGATTTAGTCTCATAGGTTTTTTATTATTATTTTATTTATTTATTTATTTATTTACTATTGACAGCACTGTGGACAAGGATTATCTACCAAAGTATGCTTTTTCTGTGAATAGTCTTATGCAAACATTTACCAAAATATATTTCCCAACTTTTTTTTTTTTTTTCTTCTTCCTCCACCTCCTGGTCTTCAAGCAGAACTCCAAGGGAAGAAGTCACTGAATTAAAGAATAACTCATGTTGAAGAGATCAAGACTTGGAAAAGTGCTCCATGCCAACATAAAGACATAAAGGGAGACAAAAAAGGGTCAACAGTGTTTGCCCAAGTGCCCATGACTGAAGGGTGCTGCTGGTAACTGGCTGACAGGAGGACTTGGTACCACTACTGTCCAGCCAACTTCTCCCCCCCCCCCCCCCCCCCCCCCCCCCCCCGGCTTCATCCCCTTCTTGAGTCCAAATATCAGCAATGTGGCTAAAGGGAGACTCCAGGAGACTATGGCAAAGGCCTTGCTAAACCCAGGTTCACCACATTCCCTTCTCTCCCCTCCCCTACTGCTTCACCTGCGGCAGGATTTTCCCCATCACATTCCCATGGGCAGAGGTGACAACTGCAAATCTCCCAGTCCTTTTTCTTGTCCTTCCTGAAGACGAGTTTGCTGTCTGCTTTTTCCAAGTCCCCAGAAATCTCTCTGATCCAAATGCTTGATGGCCTGGTCCAGAAAGGCAAGGTAGTGACATAGCAGAGAGGGGCATCTGCAATGAGCTTGTGAGAGGGGGGTTACAGAAATCTCACAGAGACACTGGGGGTTGGTTCTGGAGTCACACAGGGCAACGGCAGCACTCTGTGAGGTGTCCACATCTGAGCTGGCCTCCCACGCTCCTCATACACACGGGGCTGTTGAGAGACACGAGTCTCTGCCTTGCACACCACGTACAGTGCACTGCAGTGCCTGCAGTGTCCCTCTGGCTTCTGCAGCCACTGCCAGAGGCTGGGAGGCACCTCAGCCCTGCAGTGCTTTGCCCTGCTCTGCCCTCCTCTGAGATGCCCCAAGGCATGAGGAGTGGTCACAGGGACCTTGCTTCAAGGAAGAACATCTCAGAGCTGGATAAAGGTGACTTCCCAAGGCATGTTAATTAACCTCGTGACACTGTCTGCCCCACTGGCCTTCCTGAGACTTGTAGGAATGGCTGATGGCATTTGTGCTCGCTCGTGTTCATCTCTCTATGTGTGTATCTGTGCAATGCATTCTGGGTCATATGCAGAAGAAAATCGGCTATTTTTTTGATTTGGAAACATCTCCAGTCATCAGTCTCCTCAAGGCATCCTTGAGATCCTGGTTCCTCATGCTGTAGATGAGGGGATTCACTGCTGGAGGCACCACCGAGTACAGAACTGCCACCACAAGGTCCAGGGATGGGGAAGAGATGGAGGGAGGCTTCAGGTAGGCAAACATGTCTGTACTGACAAACAGAGAGACCACTGCCAGGTGAGGGAGGCACGTGGAAAAGGCTTTGTGTCGGCCCTTCACAGAGGGCATCCTCTGTACTGCCCTGAAGATCTGCACATAGGACAACACAATGAAAATAAAACAACCAAATACAAAAGAAAAACTGAACACAAGTAGCTCAGCTTCCTTGAGGTAGGCATCTGAGCAGGAGAGCTTCACGATTTGTGGAATTTGACAAAAGAATTGGTCAACAGAGTTGCCTTGGCAGAGGGGCAGGGAAAATGTAGTGGCTGTGTGCAGGACAGCATTGAGAAAGCCACTGCCCCAGGCAGCTGCTGCCATCTGGGCACAAGCTCTGCTGCCCAGGAGGCTCCCGTAGTGCAGGGGCTTGCAGATGGCAACGTAGCGGTCGTAGGCCATGATAGTTAGAATTGAATACTCTGAGCCAAAGAAGAAGACAAAAAAGAGAACTTGAGCAGCACAGCCTTGATAGGAGATGGCCCTGGTGTCCCAGAGGGCATTGGCCATGGCTTTGGGGACAGTGGTGGAGATGCAGCCCAGGTCGAGGAGGGCGAGGTTGAGGAGGAAGAAGTACATGGGGGTGTGGAGGCGGTGGTCGCAGGCTACGGCGCTGAGGATGAGGCCGTTGCCCAGGAGGGCAGCCAGGTAGATGCCCAGCAAGAGCGCGAAGTGCAGGAGCTGCAGCTCGCGCGTGTCTGCGAATGCCAGCAGGAGGAACTCGCTCACTGAGCTGCTGTTGGGCATTTTCTGACATTGAACACAGCTGCCTGTTTGAGAGAAAATGGTAGAAAAAGTTAGAAAAGTTTTCTTTGAGGAAGAACTATTGCAAGCCTTAGAGTACCCCCCAGCCCAAGCCTCAGTATGTGAAGACATTTTCTGCATCTCTCTTGCTGGAGCTGTGGCTGGTGCTTTCTGAGAGTGGCACTGGGCTCATGGGTAGCTGTGGGCTCCCTAGAGTTCCTTCCTGCCGTGCAGCAGGAGGGAAGCAGGAACATGAGGGAACCTCAAGTGCCTTCTACTTGTTAGTTGTTGCAAACAACTCATCTGAGTGCAGAGCTGAGCTGTAGGTATTTTGTTTGCTTTATTTTATTCCAGGAGCCCCTGCAATGCTTAGGATAGGTTGCTGAACGCCCTCACATTTCCTGTGCATTCCTCTTGATACCCTGTGGGAGTGTCCCTTGGTGAAGATCAAGCAGAGCAGCTCTGCCCACCAGTCCTTTTCGTAGCTTCCCTGTGTCTCCCCTATGGAGATGCAGGACCATCCCATTTGAGTGTTTCCCTGAAAAGCTGGAGAAGACACTGGAGAAGGCTGCTGAGGGAGGAGGGCCACAGAAAGCCAGATGGAGCTTGGGAGCTTGTCTTCTTTTCTATGGCTGCAAGAACTATGAGGCAGCTGAGAGAGCCTGACATGGCCTGCTAGGGCAGGGTGTTATGGTCTGACCGGGGGCACCTGCCTTAGGGCACTCCAAGGGGCTTCTGCCAGACTTCTACACCTCGCAGGGTAACCCAGCAGGACTCTCAAAGCCTACTGCATTGCCCACTGCCCTCCCAGAAACAAGACCCAGCAGGAGACCCTTCCAGGACCTGCAGCTGCATGGCCCTGCAGCCAGACCCTTACCTTGTCAAGGGCTGTGCAGGTTTCTCCTGCAGGCAACTCTCAGCATCTTCCCACTGCCAACTGCCTCCAAGCCCTCTCTCCTTCTCTCCTCTCCCCATGCGAGCTGCAGTCAGAGCCCCCAGCCGTGCTGCGCTGTGCAGAGGAGCTGCTCCTGGGCACAGCTGTCTCTCTGCACCAGGGGCCTCTTGCCACCAGCTCTCTCTGTCCCACGAGCCCGGCCCAGCTCAGCAGCACAGCACCAGCCCAAGGCACTGGAATCACCCCTCTGGGGGCTTTGCTGATGAGCCCACGAACCTCAGGCCCTCAGAGACAATTGAAGACATCTCTCCAGAAGTGCAAGTCAGAGGCAAGTTTCCTGCAGTGTCCCCCTGAGGGCCAGCACTGACACAGCCTCCCTTGGAGCTCGTTAGAGCAGAACCCTGGAGGCAGTGAGGACAAGGAGACAAAGGCAGTGTGAAGGTGACACTGAGGTGTAGGAAAACTGGATGTGTGTCACCAAGCACAAGGGCCAGGCCTTGACCTCAAGCGCTTGGGAATGGAGATCCTTTCCCTTGACAGGTTGCTCAGGGCTCTTTGTGGGGCAGTAGGAGATGGGGATGTGCATTGCCAAGTGAGGAGAATGGTATGACCCCTGCCTGCTTCATGGGTGGGGGAGAGGAGGCAATGAGGCCCTGGTGCTTTAACAATCAGCTGTGTCCTCATAGGCCTGAGTAACAGAGACAACAGCCATAGCTGTCCCTTTGGCTAGAGCTTAGGAGGGGATATGTTATACTCATTGTGATGGGGCCTCATTGATTCATTTCTACGTTGTACAGCAGCTCAGAGGTGTCACACCACTGTTCTTCTCATGGCATCACACTGCCCACCACATCCCACAGACCCCAGGAAGAGCCCTGACACAGACGTGGGGGTGCAGAATCTCCCCTCCCACTTCCAGGGATGAGGCCTTGGCTTTTCTGCTTCATCAGAAGAATACAAGACTTTTTCAGCACAGTGCTTTGCCTGCCTGTAACCATGGCCTCCAAATATCTGCCCTAACAAGGCCCTGGGGAGGCTTTGTTAGTAACAGCCCTCAGTGGGCCCATTAATACTCCAAGTCACTTCAGCTTTTCCTCCTGACTTCACTTTGTCTAGCAGTTGCATTATTCTCCTCTCAGTACCTGAACTTCACAGACTGAGCACCAAAATACACCATGGAACTCATTAAAACGCAGAAACTCCTAAAATCTCTTCCATAGTTTTCTTCATGACTTCAAGACTTGTACAACTAAGGGCAGAACTTGCATGAAGTAGTTAAGGAAGAAGATTTAAAAAAAAAAAAAAAAAAAAAAAAAAAAAAAACAGGTAATACAAATCTTTTTTTGTTTTAAAGGCTGAATTTTGCTGCAGTTCAGTTTTGAGAATCATTCTCCTATTGCTATTATATATTATAGATCCAGGGGGACTTCTTTGGAGATCTACATCAGGAGGAAAAGCAGAGTCTGGAGGTCTGACACCTCCACTGTCAGCACTGGTCTTCATCCCTGTAACTGCAGCACAGTTCAGCACATGAAAACCTTTCTAAGATAATTCAGGGAAAAAATGAAAAATAAATAAAATAAAATAAAATAAAATAAAATAAAATAAAATAAAATAAAATAAAAATACATAAAGTTGAAATGACCGTTGGATCCTGAGAAATTCTAAATGAAACGTGGTAGACAACTGGACATCCATGGTCTCTCTTGAGTCTTCTGTGGAAAACTCAGGATGAAAAGTAAAAAAAAAAAATTCTTCAAATGGCTGTGCCTGTACCCATGAGCCTGGCCCCATTGGGGAAATTGTCTCCTTCCAGCCACAGAAACCTAAACTGAGTAAAGTGAAAAGACCTGCCCAGTCAATAGAGTAAAGCAAAGTCCTACTTCCTGTGCTATAGATGCAGAAGGCAAAAAGAATTGCATTGTGCCTGACACTACTCTGGGACGGGTAACCCAGGTCAGGCAACTTTACCTTAGTGCTGACAAGGCCATCACTAAAGCACGCTCCCAAGCTCTACATCTACACCTTGGCTCTCCAGTCGATGACCCAGCTCATGGATGGCAATCAGGGAGTCTCGGTTTGTGCGACGCTGCCTCAGGTGCGCCACCATGGTAGCCATTGGCACCTGCTGTTCTTCAGCCCTCAGCAAACCCACAGCAGAAGGATTCTGTGGAAGGCCAAGCAAGGTAGACAACTGCTTCATGTCCTTTGTCTCCAAGGCAGCTCTGCCAAAGCCCCACCGGTGGTGCCCTCTTGGAACTCTGAAGTTCCCTCTCCTGAAGCAGTCTGTGCCGAGGATGCACATAGCCTCTGAGCCAGTCCCAATGGGGTGCTTTTGCCATTCCTTCCCAGTGAGACTCACTTCAGCCTCCAGTACAGTTAACTGTTGGGTTCCCCCTGTCACTCCAGAAATACAGGTGGGTTCTACCTCTTTCTAGCTTGATGGCATCAGGGTACTCTGTGCACCGGTGTCCAGTAGAGCCTGATACATTTGTGGGTCTGATGTGCCAGGCCATTAAATACACGGTCCAGTAAACCCAATTGTTCCTTTCCTCCCCGCCTCCCCCTGGCTGGAAGCAGAACCCCTCTAGTCCTGCTTGTCGTATTCATTACGATGTCTGGTAGATGGCCCACTGGAAACACGTCCCACCACAGCACAGTCATCCCACAGGACAGGGGACAGGGCGATGACAGCCAAGGGATGCATTTCGGTGCAGGACTTGTGGCAAAAGTCATCCTGAAATACTCAAGAACAGGACACCTCAAATGGCTGAAGCAGAACCCATGGGCATGTCCCAGTTTGGGAATCATCTCCTTCCGTCAGGGATATGAAAGCAAAAAGTGTGAAATGACCCGTCAGGTCAATGAACACAGTAAGGTAAACTCACAGGTATTGTGCTGGACTCTGAGAAGGCAAAAAGATTGTGTTGTTCCTCAGACTAATCAAGGAGACCTAATGCAGTTCATCCCTGAGATAAAGCAAACACTCTAAGAATTGTGAGGGATGTTCAGTTGTGGCCTAACATGAAGAAGGATGTTGATCACTAGTGAAGGAACGGTCTTTTTCTGCCATCACCAATCTGGTTACACAAGCACCATGACACCTAAAGGTCATATGTCCCATGGCTCTGTCAACCCATGGGGCAGGGGAATGGAGATGACAGTGAAGGAAGGCATTTAGGTGTGGATGGTGGGGCCCAGCAGAGACGAGGAGTCAAGGCAGTGGGCTGGGGGAGGCCAGCAGAAGCAGCCCAAGGGGTGGTGCTGCTTGTGAGGACACATTTGTGGCAGCAGCCTGAGTGGGCAGCAGCTGTGCGCAGGCGAGGGGAGGCCAGGAAGCGCATGCCAAGAGCACTCCTGCCAGCAGAGCCAAGGCCGGGGCTGAGCCCAAGGGCAGACAAGCTGGGCTGATGGGGAAGCGTCCACCCTGCATGTGTGCCTCAGCCTGGGAGCAGGGGCCTGCCCGCGGTGCGGGATGGCTGGGCTGTGCTCAGCCATGCCCCAGGAGATGACCTTGCTCTCTTCCTCCCCACTCGGGGCAGGCCCTCAGGAAACACCCCTGAGCCTGGAGATGCACCAACCTGCTACGCTGAGGTGCCACTACTGCAGGGGAAGAGGGGAGGGTTGGAGAGACACGTGGGGCCTGCGGGCAAGAGTGGTGTGGCCTGGGGAACTGAGTGCCTGGGAAAAGTTACCCTGGAGCCATAGGAGCCATTCTAGAAAGGAAACTTGTAGGCAGGAAGCGCACTTTTGTGATGGTGCCAAGCTGCTGGGCACATTGTGCAGGGTGCTTTGATGGGCTTTTTTGTCCTTTTCCATCGTGTCTTAAGTGACGCTTTTCTCAGGAATAGAGTAGCCAACAGAACAGTGACAGATAGTCTAAGATCATGAAAGGCATCATAAGCATGACCCTAAAAAGATAACTTATATGGGGAAATCAGGAGAAGCCTGGCCAGGAGAAACGTGAGACTGAGATGAGGGAATAGGGGCTTGGCCAGCCGAAATTAAGGATTTTGTAGAGGTAAGAGGGTTCAGGTTATGCTGATGCAGCTGTAACTGTGACTTAAAATATTCATACATGGCTATTCCCCAGCTTCAACCTGTAAACTTATTTCCTAACCTAAATGCTACTCAGCACCCTGACAGGAATCCACTACTCTAATGACTGACCTCAACGTATCCCTAGAAGACAAAACTCAGCCCATAGCCGCTTCCCCTAGCTCTTACTCTCTTAATCACTCTGATCTCTGCCCTTAATACTAGCATTAAAATGGTCTATTTAACACTAGAAAACTGCTTAAGAGACCTAAACAAACCCTTACCCCAAATAAATGTGAGAGGCCACGTATCTGATCAGCTTGTGGGCCACAAGGAGGAGATGGGTGGGAATGCTCTGAGGAGCTCAGCTCTGCCTCAGGATCTCCTGCTCCAGCAGGAGGAATATGGCTGTGGCAGGGAATGTGAGGACACTTCTGTCTCTGCACTTGATAGGGCAGCAGCAGGAACATGTCACGCAAAGGGACTGTGAGGTCACTTGTGTCTGGAGGTGGCAGGTCACTCTTGACTTTTGAGAAGTCAAGGCACCTGCTTGGCATGCTGACTGTGGGATCCCCTCTGCCTCCAGAGCCAGGAGGACCCAGGCAGAAAGAGGGCCCCCAGATGGGTTGTCCTGTCCCTTCTGCTTGAGTCCATGAGTGGGCAGCAGCAGGCACAAGGCTTGGCTGTGTCTAGCCAATAAGCTGCAAGGCCAGCAGCAGCCCCCTGGCTTGGAAGATGCTGCTGAGGTGACTTGTGTCTGCTTGGCTGAGAGGCCGCAAGGAGCCTGCTGGGTTGGGATGCCTACTTCAGGAGTGGTTTCCACATTGATGGAGATTCCTTTGGTAGTAGGAAAGAGCAGGAGAGATAAAACTGCTACAAAGTGCACCTTACAAGTGTTGCACTGGCCATGTGGTGCCTCAGCACTGACCTCCTTTCTTGTCACCAGGTTTTCCCCCACACCCATTAAAGATGATCATTCTCCTCAATCCTCTTTTATTAAAGTGTTTATATAAACAGTTTTTATTGTCTTTGACAGTAATTTACAGCTTGAGTTCCAGCTGGGCTTTGGCCCTTCTAACTTTGACCTGCACAGCCCCATAACATTCATGACGCAGCTCCAGACAAACTGACAGCAGGCATGAGAGCGAAGCACAGGAACGGTTGAACCTGGCAGCCTTCCATCCCCTACTCTCCTGTGATTCTATGCTGCAATTCCATTCAACTGGTTATTCCTGTATTATCCAAACTTTCCTGCAGCTCCTGATGCTGCTGTCTTGTCAGATAGCACAATCACATGAAGGTTGAACTGTCTGCCTGCAGAGATTTACTGCTGACAGAATGGAGCATCAGTGTGGGGGAACAACAAGAAACTGCAGGATTTTACCTACAGAAATCTCTTGGCATTTACAAGGAGAAGAGCCCAGTCCTGAACATGAGGAAGAGGAACCCCACACATGAGGGCAGACTGGGACCCTGCTGAGTGAGCAGTGCCCAGGAGGAGGAGGGCCTGGGCACCACGAGGGATGCCATACGAGCAGTGGTGCCTCCTCACCAGGAACCAGGCCACCTTCCTACAGAGCTGCCTTATGAGGAGCATGGCCACCAAGAAAATCTGAGTTATCCGACTCAGCTCTGATCTGGTGTGACATTACGAGGACAAAGTTCTAGAACCAACAGGGAAAGATTTATGCGTCTGGGAGTCCCTAGGATAGCCTGGTATCACAGGATAGAGGGCTGTGACAAGGCTGAAAGTTGCAACAGGATCCAGGTCTTTATGTCCATGCCTATGGTTGTTGTATGTGCCAATGAGGCCGATGAGGAGACAGCTTATCCTTAAAGCACCAGGGCCTCATTGCCTCCTCACCCCACCCATGAATCAGGCTGGGGTTGTACCATTCTCCTGCACTTGGCCATGCACATCCTGCCCAGGAAGAGCCTTGAGCAACGTGTGATGGGAACAGTTTTCCCTTCCTGGGTGCAAGGGAAAAAGGCTTATTCCTTTTGCTTAGAGAAACACATTCAATTTTCCTACACCTCGGTGTCACCTTCACACTGCCTTTGTTTCCTTGTCCTCACTGCCTCCAAAGTTCTGCTCTAACGAGCCCGAAGGGAGGCTGTGTTTCTGATTCAGGCTGAATTTCTCAGCATCCATTGGTAATTTCAATTTTATTTTATTATTTTATTTTATTTTATTTTATTTTATTTTATTTTATTTTATTTTATTTTATTTTATTTCATTTTTTCCCTGACTAATCTTTGAAAAGGTTTCATGTGCTGAGCTGTGCTGCAGTAACAGGGACAAAGACTGCTGGCAGTGGAGGTGTCACACCTCCAGACTCTGCTTTTCCTCCCAAAGCAAGCCTCTAAAGAAGTCACCCTGGATCAATAGCAATAGGAGAATGATTCTCAAAAATGAAATGCAGCAAAATTCAGCCTTTAAAACAAAAAAAAGATTTGTATTAGGTGCTTTTTGAAATCTTCCTTAACTATGCCATGCAAGCTCTGCAAGTAACTGTACAAGGAGTGAAGGCTTGAAGAAGACTATGGAAGAGATGTTACGAGTTTCTGCAATTTAATGAGTTCCATGGTGTATTTTGGTGCTGAGTCTATGAAGCTCAGGTACTGAGAGGAGAGTGATGTAACCGCTTGAGCAAGTAAATCAGGTGGAAAAGCTGAAGTGACTTGGAGTATGAATGGGCCCCACTGAGGGCTGTTACTAACAAAGCCTTCCCAGGGACTAGTTAGGGCAGATAATTGGAGGCCATGGTTACAGACAGGCAAAGCACTGCGCTGAGAAAAGTCTTGGTTGGTTTTGGTGAAGCAAAAGAGCCAAGGCCTAACCCCTGAAACTGGGAGGAGAGATCCTGTACCCCCACATCCAGCTGAAGGCTCTTGCTGGGGTCTGTGGGATGGGGTGGGCAGCGTGATGCCATGACAAGAACAGTGGTATGACACCTCTGAGCTTCTGCACAGGGTTGAAAAGAATCAATGAGGCCCGATCACAATGAATATAACATATCTCCTTATAAGCTCTAGCCAAGGCAACAAAACCTTCAGGGCTGTTGGGACCTTCCATTCTTGCCAGCACCCTCTGCCTTCTCCTCTGTAGCTTTTCCTATGCTGTCCCATACTTTGCCCTATTTCCTTAAAGTCTGCAGACACCCATCTCTGTCCACCGCCTTGCTCTCATCCCTTGCTTTCACCCATGTCTCATCAATGCTCACCTGCTATTCCATGAAACACAAAGCAAAGGTCTGATCAGAGAGGGTGACCTCTGGCACCACAGCAAAACCCCTTGAGGGACATTTCTTCATTCTCATGACAAATGGCAACATTCCATGGTACACGTTGTAGAAGTTTATTTCTCCTGCTCTTTCCTACTACCAAAGGAAGCTCCCTCAGGGTGGAAACCACTCCTGAAGTAGGCATCCCAACCCAGCAGGCTCCTTGCGGCCTCTCAGCCATCCAGACACAAGTCACCTCAGCAGCATCTTCCAAGCCAGGGGCCTGCTGCTGGCCTTGCAGCTTCTTGGCTAGACACAGCCAAGCCTTGTGCCTGCTGCTGCCCACTCATGGACTCAAGCAGAAGGGACAGGACAACCCATCTGGGGGCCTTCTTTCTGCCTGGGTCCTCCTGGCTCTGGAGGCAGAGGGGATCCCACAGTCAGCATGCCAAGCAGGTGCCTTCTGCTGGCCTAGCAGGGCCACTGCCAGATGTCAGCCCAAAAGTGCAGCTCCCAGGTCTATGTCAAGGGTGACCTGCCACCTCCAGACACAAGTGACCTCACAGTCCCTTTCTGTGACAGGATCCTGCTGCTGCCCTATCAAGTGCAGAGACAGAAGTGACCTCACAGTCACTGCCACAGTCACATTGCTCCTGCTGGGCCATCAGATCCTGAAGTAGAGCTGACCTCTCTCTTGCCCCCTAGGTACCTGTTTTTCTCTTTCTGGGTTAGAGACTAAGCAAAGTTTTAGTGGGAGTGTGTGTTGTCCTGCTAGTGGTGTCAGGTCTGTGGTTAAGGCATAGACAAGATCTACGGTCCAGGGTTTTTTAGGTCTGCCAAGGAGTCTAGGGTGAAATAGAGCATTTTCATGTTAGTGTTAAGGGAAGGCATTAGGGTTAGCAAGAGGAAAAAAAAATGGTTCCTTTCAGAGTACTGTAGTAGCATTTATGTTTAGTGATTAAAATGACTGTTTCAAGTAAGAAAAGGGCCATATATGACTGTTTTAACTCAGTTGTACCGCAGCATCTACATTACATAAACCGTCTTACTTCTACGAAATCATAAGTTTCTGCTGGCCAAGCTCTTCTTCCCACAGAATCACTGAATCACAGAATTGTCTAGGTTGGAAGAGACCTCAAGATCATCGAGTCCAACCTCTGACCTAACACTAACAAGTCCTCCACTAAACCATATCCCTAAGCTCTATATCTAAACGTCTTTTAAATACCTCCAGGGATGGTGACTCCACCACTTCCCTGGACAGCCCATTCCAATGCCTAACAACCCTCTCGGTAAAGAAGTTCTTCCTAAGATGCAACCTAAAACACCCCTGGTGCAACTGTAGCCCATTCCCCCTCATCCTGGCACTGGGCACGTGGGAGAACCCCCACCTCTCTACAGCCGCCTTTGAGGTAGCTGTAGAGAGCGATAAGGTCACCCCTGAGCCTCCTTTTCTCCAGGCTGAACAAACACAGCTCCCTCAGCCGCTCCTTGTAGGACTTGTTCTCTAGACCCCTCGCCAGCTTTGTCATCCTTCTCTGGACTCGCTCAAGCACCTCAATGTCCTTCTTGTAGCAAGGGGACCAAAACTGAACACAGCACTTGAGGTGTGGCCTCACCAGAGCCAAGTACGGGGGGACAATCACTTCCCTAGCCCTGCTGGCCACACTGCTTCTGATACAAGCCAGGATGTTGTTGGCCTTCTTGGCCACCTGGGCACACTGCTGGCTCATATTCAGCTGACTATCAACCAATACTCCCAGGTCCTTCTCTGCCTGGCAACTTTCCAACCACTCCTCTCCCAGCCTGTAGCTCTGCTTGGGGTTATTGCACCCCAGGTGCAGGACCCGACACTTGGCCTTGTTGAAGTTCATACAGCTGGCCTCAGCCCATCGGTCCAGCCTATCCAGATCCTACTGCAGAGCTTTCCTACCCTCGAGCAGATCGACACATGCACCTACATTGGTGTCATCTGCAAATTTAATGAGGGTGCACTCGATCCCCTCATCCAGATCATTGATAAAGATATTAAAGAGGACTGGCCTTAGTACTGAGTACTCATGCTAAATCCAAAACACAGCTTCATACCAGCTACTAGGAGGAAAATTATCTCGATCCTAGCCAACTCCAGGACACCCACAGACTAAGGGCATGATATATCTGTGTGTATATCATATGAGAAAAGGTGGTGATGATTAACTGGAAAGTACTGGAGCTGAGCATGGTGTAGATGGTATGGAAGATGGGGTGGATATTGTCCATGTGTTGGCTGGGATAGACTTAATTTCCTTCTTATTAGATGATACAGTGCTGTGTTTTGTATATAGGATGCAGTTCCAGACAAAGTAGCAGCATGCATGAGAAGGAAGAACAGGAAAAGTGGAATCTGGCAGCCTTCTATCCCCCACCCTTCACTGATTCTGTGCTGTAATTCCATTCAACTAGTTCCTGCTGTATAATCCAAACTGTCCTACAAACTCCTGCTACTGTTACCTTGTGAGAAACAGCATAGTCAGGGTGAGCCATCTGCCTGCAGACATTAACAGCTGACAGAATGGAGCATCAGCGTGGGGCAACCTTAGAAACTGTGGGATTTTGCTTACACAAACCTCCTGACATTTACAAGGAGAAGAGCCCAATCCTTCACCAGAAGAAGAGGGACTCCACACATCAGAGCAGACTGGGACCCTGCTGAGTGAGCAGTGCCCAGGAGGAAGAGGGCCTGGGCACCATGAGGGATGCCATACGAGCAGTGGTGCCTGCTCACCAGGAACCAGGTCAGCTTCCTAGAGAGCTGCCATATGAGAAGCATGGCCACCAAGAAAATCTGAGTTATCAGACTCAGCTCAGGTTGAATGTGACACTACCCACAGAAGGGTCTGCATCCGGCAGTGGAAGATTTGGGAGTCTGGGAGTCCCTCAGACAGCCTGGTGAGGAGAGGAGCAATGGATGTGGCAAGGCTGAAAGCCTCAACAGGACCCAGGTCTTTGTATCCATGGCTATGGCTGTTGTCTCTGCCACTGAGGCCTAGGAGCAGACAGCTGATCGTTAAAGCACCAGGGCCTCACAGCCTCCTCTCCCCCACCCAAGAACCAGTCAGGGGTAGTAGCATTCTCCTGCACTTGGCCATGCACATCCCCATCTCCTACTGCCCCACAAAGAGCCCTGAGCAACCTGTAAAGGAAAGGATCTCCATTCCCAAGCACTTGAGGTCAAGGCCTGGCCCTTGTGCTTGGTGACACACATCCAGTTTTCCTACACCTCAGTGTCACCTTCACATTGCCTTTGTCTCCTTGTCCTCACTGCCTCCAGGGTTCTGCTCTAACGAGCTCCAAGGGAGGCTGTGTGAGTGCTGGCCCTCAGGGGGACACTGCAGGAAACTTGCCTCTGACTTGGACTTCTGGAGAGATGTCTTCAATTGTCTCTGAGGGCCTGAGGTTCGTAGGCTCATCAGCAAAGCCCCCAGAGGGGTGATTCCAGTGCCTTGGGCTGGTGCTGTGCTGCTGAGCTGGGCCGGGCTCGTGGGACAGAGAGAGCTCATGGCAAGAGGGCCCTGGTGCAGAGAGACAGCTGTGCCCAGGAGCAGCTCCTCTGCACAGCCCAACAGGGCTGGGGGCTCTGACCACAGGCACCCAGGCAGGAAGGGATTCCAGGCAGCCTGGAGGGTGTGGGCAGAGGAGAGCTCAGTGTAGCAGAAACCTTCACTGCTCTGCCCATGGTAAGTCTCTGGCTGCAGGACAGTGCAGGGCAGGTTCCTGGATGCGGCTCCTGGATGTGGGATGTCTCTGCGTGGCCAGGAGCTGCCAGGATGTCTCTCATGGCTTGTGCAGTGTGGAGGAGAAGGTGCTGCAGGGCAGCTGCAGGGGTGCCCAGGGCTGTGGTGCAGAGCAGGGTCCCTGCTGTGCCCCAGGGGCTGTGTGCTGGGGCAGGGTCTCTGCCGCCTGCCAGGCTCAGCACTCAGCCTGCCTGGGGAGCCCAGGGGCTTGGGTAGAGGAAGGGCAGGGCAGCGGATCCCTGGAAAAAGAAGGCACTTTCTGCACTCTCTGCCTGTCTCTTCCTGCTCTGATTGTGAGGCAGGCACTGTGTTAACAGAGTGGTTGGATTTGCACAGGTGACTGAGCTTCCTATTGCCTTGAACCGAGACATAACAGGTTAGTGATGAACCTGAGAATATCCCTTCCCTTCTCTCTGCTTACAGACTGCACCAGGGCTTTTCTGAGATGTTCTTTAGGAGCTGCAGACAGGGAGATGTCCCCAGAGCTGTCCCCATCCCCAGGAGGTGTCTGCAGGGCAGAGTTGGGCACACAGCGGGTGGGATGGAGTCTGTGAGCATGGACGGGAGGAGACGTGGGGACAGAGAAAGAGCTGCTGGCAGGACAGCTGCAGGCAGCAGGGACATGGGCAGGCAGTGAAAGGGAGCTGCTCCCTCCCTGCCATCCCCTGCAGTGCAGGCGCCTTCCTTGCAGCAGCCCCTGGTCTCCTCTCTTCCCCTCACAGCTTCTGCCACGGCATGTATAACCTGGGGGGCTGAGAATATGGGGTGTCTGAACCCTAGATCTCTGTGTCAGTAGACACAATTGCTGCAGCCCCCTCTACCTTCCTCCATGGAAGAAGGCACAGAATCACAGAATCATAGAGTATCCCGAGTTGGAAGGGACCCACAAGGATCATCGAGTCCAACTCCTGGCTCCACAGAGGTCTTACCCCCAAACTCCTACCATACGACCAGGAGCATATTCCAAATGCTTCTTACACTCCAGAGCTCTTCTCCCTCTGCTGTCTGTGCAAGGCAGATGGCACAGGGCTGTGAGGACAGGCTCTACCTCTCCGACACCGCAGCCTCTGCACTGGGTTGGGTCCGCCCTGCCTGCCCATGCCTGCTTCTCTCCCTTGCCCAGCGTGGCAGCTGGTGGTGTCTGATTCTGACAGGGAGTGCTGTGCACGGAGGGTGAAGCAGGAGGAGCTGCTCCCTGTTCTCCGGCCAGACACGCACAATCCACCTGCTGGTTGTGTCTCCTGGGTATTGAGCAGGGAAGGCGCACACAGAGGCACACAGCCAAACACCCCTCACTCAGCAGAGGGAGCCACTGCCCAGGAACCTTCCCTCTTGGAACCTCGAATGGAGCAGAGCAGGCTCATTGGGAGCTGCTGGGCAGAGGAGGCTGCAGTGTACAGGACACTCAGCAAGCAGAAAGCAGGGCTGAAGACAGGGAGATAGAAAAAGCTCCTCTTGGAAAGAGGGAATGTAAGTCTTTAATTGGGGATTAACTGATTTTTGCTCACAGTCTTTACTCATAACACTCCGTCTCTCTCTATATATATATTGTTTTTTTTTTCTCATTTCGCAGTCTCCTTGACCAAAGTCAGCAAATGCCCAACAGCAGCTCTGTGAGCAAGTTCCTCCTGCTGGCATTCGCAGACACGCGCGAGCTGCAGCTCCTGCACTTCGCGCTCTTGCTGGGCATCTACCTGGCTGCCCTCCTGGGCAACGGCCTCATCCTCAGCGCCGTAGCCTGCGACCACTGCCTCCACACCCCCATGTACTTCTTCCTCCTCAACCTCGCCCTCCTCGACCTGGGCTGCATCTCCACCACTCTGCCCAAAGCCATGGCCAATGCCCTCTGGGACTCCAGGGCCATCTCCTATCAAGGCTGTGCTGCACAGGTCTTCTTTTTTGTCTTATTGTTTGGAGAAGAATATTCCCTTCTCACCGTCATGGCCTATGACCGCTACGTTGCCATCTGCAAGCCCCTGCACTACGGGAGCCTCGTGGGCAGCAGAGCTTGTGCCCAGATGGCAGCAGCTGCCTGGGGCAGTGGCTTTCTCAATGCTGTCCTGCACACGGCCAACACATTTTCCCTGCCCCTCTGCCAAGGCAATGCTGTGGACCAGTTCTTCTGTGAAATCCCCCACATCCTCAAGCTCTCCTGCTCAGATGCCTACCTCAGGGAATTTGGATTTATTGCATTTAGCTTTTGTTTAGGTGTTGGTTGTTTTGTTTTCATTGTGGTGTCCTACGTGCAGACCTTCAGGGCAGTGCTGAGGATGCCCTCTGAGCAGGGCCGGCACAAAGCCTTTTCCACGTGCCTCCCTCACCTGGCCGTGGTCTCCCTCTTTCTCAGCACTGTCATGTTTGCCTACCTGAAGCCCCCTTCCATCTTCTCTCCATCGCTGGATCTCGTGGTGGCAGTTCTGTACTCAGTGGTGCCTCCAGCAGTGAACCCCCTCAACTACAGCATGAGGAATAAAGAGCTCAAGGAGGCACTGAGGATGTTATTGCAATATTCAGTATTTCAAAAAGGAACCAGTCTTCTGCATCTGATTCCCTGAAGTATACCTGGAGAAGGCAGAAACACCTTTGTTCATATATTTCAAAAAATGCTCATCCTTTTCAATATCATACCAATATTTTAAATAATTTTATAATTTCATTTTATAAATTTAAGATATTTTTCTTCCTCTATCTCCTACCTTTTCTTCTTACCCAAAGACCTCATGTAGAGGTGCTGCTAAGCTCTTTGTAACTAACTAAATAAAGGAACCAGCAGGTAGTCAGTTTCTGGCGATCTCATTTCTCATACACTCTTCTCAGGCACAGCAGTGGTTGTGGGATGAATCACAGAATCACACAGAATCACAGAATGTCTAGGTTGGAAGAGACCTCAAGATCATCGAGTCCAACCTCTGACCTAATGCTAACAGTCCCCACTAAACCATATCCCTAAGCTCTACATCTAAACGTCTTTTAAAGACTTCCAGGGATGGTGACTCCACCACCTCCCTGGGCAGCCTGTTCCAGTGCCTAACAACACTTTCAGTAAAGAAGTTCTTCCTAACAACTAACCTAAAACTCCCCTGGCGCAACTTAAGCCCATTCCCCCTCATCCTGTCACCAGGCACGTGGGAGAACAGGCCAACCCCCACCTCACTACAGCCTCCTTTAAGGTACCTGTAAAGAGCGATAAGGTCGCCCCTGAGCCTCCTCTTCTCCAGGCTGAACAAGCCCTTCTCTGGACCCGCTCAAGCACCTCGATGTCCTTCTTGTAGCGAGGGGCCCAAAACTGAACACAGTTCTCGAGGTGCGGCCACACCAGAGCCGAGTACAGGGGGACGATCACCTCCCTAAAGATGATCCCTGATGCAATGTGGTGGAAAACCCTGGTGTTGTTTGGGGCTGCCCTTTTCTGCCCTGGCAGGCACTCCTTCCCTGCAGCCTTTGAGTCAGGGCCGCCACTTCCTTGGACCCACGAACACTGACAGCAGCAGGACATGGTCATTTTGGTGCTGGTCACCCTTCTCTTCCACACTGCTGTCTTGTAGCACCACTGAATCAGAACTGGCCTTCCAGCCAGTGCCCCTATGAGTATGGCTTTCAAAAGTGAGGTGGAGGAAGCATTGAGAAAGCAGCCTGATCTGATGTGAAAGTTCTCCCAGCTCAGAGCAGATCTTGGTACTGGAAACCTCCAGAGGTCCCTTCTGACTCTCATCCTAAAAAAGATCCCCAAAAGTTCCGCTGCCCCATGAGCACCTGGTGTCCAGCTGGTTTGGAGATACTGCAGAGAAGTTCTCAGAAACACTGCCAGGCACTGCAGAGTGATAGGTTCACTGAGACTGGAGGGGACCTCCAAAGCCTGTCTAGCCACCCGCACTACTCAAGCATGGACACCTACTCCAGGCATCCTAGGCCCATTTCCAGTTGGGCTTTGGTATCTCCAGTGATGGGGATTCTTTCACTTTTGGAGAAACATGATCCAGTGCTTGGTATTGCTCACCGTAAAAGTGTTTTCCTGTGTGGAAAGGCATGTATTCCCATGTCTTGTCCTGTCACTGGGCACTGCTGAGATTGTCAGAGGAAAATACCTGAAAACATGTCCATGTCTCATAGCCACTTCATAGGAGCAAATAAAGATGGAGTTGAGTGACTCCATGTGTTTTCTGTCTTAGTCTGTACCAAAAAGCTCCCCTAGGCCTCTGTATTCAGTAAAAGAGATCAAGGATGAGAAGAGCATGTATTGAGAGGAAGGCCATGAAAAGCCACCGGGACAAGGGCCATTTTCTGCCCCTGCAGGGAACTGACCCTGGGCAAGGCCCAGCTTGGGAAGCAGCCGTGTTGGACATTCATGGTGGGCAGTGAGCTGGGCAGGAGGCAGCTTTGTGCCCTGGGAGCACAGGAGGGAAGGCTGAGGGGCACCTCACCGCAGCCTGCCTGGAGATGCAGGGATGTCAGGAAGAGCCCAGGGCCAGGCTGTGCCCCATGGCGACGAGCCCTGCGTGCCCTCCTCCTGCCATGCTGCATGTGCTGGCTGCAGCAGAGGGGACCCCCAGCCAGCCCCTGCATGGGGCTCTGCCACCCGCCTGGCCCTGGCCCTCTCCAGTGCCCTCCTTGCTGCTCTCTGATGCACGCCAGCACCTCCCCATGCATGCCGGCCAGCACATCTGCTGAGGGCCAGGGCGGCTGCTGCAGGGGCAGGGAGCTCAGCATGGCCCTTGCAGCCCCCTGCCCTGGGCCTGCCTCTGCCCTTGGGCTCGGCCCCGGCCTTGGCTCTGCTGGCAGGAGCGCTCTTGGCATGCGCTTCCTGGCCTCCCCTCGCCTGCGCACAGCTGCTGCCCACTCAGGCTGCTGCCACAAACGTGTCCTCACCAGCAGCACCACCCCTTGGGCTGCTTCTGCTGGCCTCCCCCAACCCACTGCCTTGACTCCTTGTCTCTGCTGGGCCCCACCTTCCACACCCAAATGTGTCCCATGACTGTCGGCTCCATTCCCTTGCCCCATGGAATGACAGTGCCATGGTGGGACGTGTTTCCATTGGTTCATCTACCAGACACCATAATAAATACTATGAACAGGACTAGAGGAGTCCAGCTTCAAGCCAGGAGGAGGAGGGGAGGAAAGGGACAATCGGGTTTACTGGACTGTTTATATTTAATGGCCTGGCACATCAGATCCACAAATGTATCAGGCTCTACTGGACACCGGTGCACAGAGTACCTTAATGCCATCAAGCTAGAAAGAGGCGGAACCCACCTGTATTTCTGGAGTGAAAGGGGGATCCCAACAGTTAACTGTACTGGAGGCTGAAGTGAGTCTAACTGGGAAGGAATGGCAAAAGCACCCCATTGGGACTGGCCCAGAGGCTATGTGCATCTTCAGCACAGACTGCTTCAGGAGAGGGAATTCAGAGTTCCAAGAGGGCACCACCGGTGGGGTTTCGGCAGAGCTGCCTTGGAGACAAAGGACATGAAGCAGTTGTCTACCTTGCTTGGCCTTCCACAGAACCCTTCTGCTGTGGGTTTGCTGAGGGGTGAAGAACAGCAGGTGCCAATGGCTACCATGGTGGCGCACCTGAGGCAGCGTCGCACTAACCGAGACTCCCTGATTGCCATCCATGAGCTGGGTCATCGACTGGAGAGCCAAGGTGTAGATGTAGAGCTTGGGAGCGTGCATATGTGATGGCCTTGTCAGCACTAAGGTAAAGTTGCCTGACCTGGGTTACACGTCCCAGAGTAGTGTCAGGCACAATGCAATTCTTTTTGCCTCTGCATCTATAGCACAGGAAGTAAGACTTTGCCCTACTCTATTGACTGGGCAGGTCTTTTCACATCACTCAGTTTAGGATTCTGTGTCTGGAAGGAGACAATTTCCCCAATGAGGCCAGGCTCATGGGTACAGCTACAGCCAATAAAGATATATTTTCTTTATTTTTCACCCTGAGTTTTCCACAGAAAATCTAAGAGAGTCCATGGATGTCAAGGTGTCTACTGAGATACAGGCTGAATTTCTCAGGATCCAATGGTCATTTCAATCTTATTTTATTTTATTTTATTTTATTTTATTTTATTTTATTTTATTTTATTTTATTTTATTTTATTTTATTTTATTTTATTTTATATTTTTTTATTTTATTTTATTTTATATTATTTTATTTTATTTTATTTTATTTTTATTTTATTTTATTTTAATTTAATTTTATTTTCTGAACACACCCCTGACTTATCTTAGAAAGGGTTTCATGTGCTGGGCTGGGCTGCAGTTACAGGGACAAAGACCACTGCTGGCAGTGGAGCTGTCAGACCAGCACACTCTGCTCTTCCTCCCAATGAAGGTCTCCAAAGAAGTCACCGTGTATCAATAGCAATAGGAGAATGATGTTCAAAACTGAAATGCAGCAAAATTCAGCCTTTAAAACAAGAAAATATTTTTATTGGTTACTCTTTGAAATCTTCTTCCTTAATTACATCTTGCAAGCTCTGCAATTAGCTGCACAAGGCGTGAAGGCTTGAAGAAAACGATCAAAGAGATGTTAGGAGTTTCTGCATTTTAATGAGTTCCATGGTGTATTTTGGTGCTCAGTCTATGAAGTTCAGGTACTGAGAGGTGAATGATGCAACTGCTAGAGAAAGTAAAGTCAGAAGAAAAAGTTGAAGTGACTTGGAGTATTAATGGGCCCCTCTGAGGGCTGTTACTAACAAAGCCTCTCCAGGGCCTTGTTAGGGCAGATAATTGGAGGCCATGGTTACAGACAGGCAAAGCACTGTGCTGAGGAAAGTCTTGGTTGGTTTTGGTGACGCAGAAGGGCCAAGGGTTGGCCCCAGCCACTGGAAGAGGAGATCCTGCACCCCCACATCTGGCTCAGGGCTCTTGCTGGGGTCTGTGGGATGTGGTGGGCAGGGTGATGCCAAGAGAAGAACAGTGGTACATGTATGTCACCTCTGAGGTGCTGCACAGGGTTGCAAGGAATCAGTGAGGCCCCATTGCAACGAGTATAACATCTCTCCTCATAAGCTCTAGCCAAGGAGACTAATATCTCAGGGATGTTAACACCTTCCCTTTTTGACAGCAACCTCTGCATTCTCCTCTACAGGCTTTCCTACGCTGTCCCACACATTGTCCTATTTCCTTGAAGTCTTCATATACCCATCTCTGTTCACCACTTTGCTCTCATCCCTTGCTTTCACCCATGTCTTGTCAACCCTCACCAGCTGTTCCTTGAAACACAAAGCCAGGGTCTGATCAGAGGGTGACCTGTGGCACCACAGCATGACCCTTTGACGGACTTTTCTTCCACCTCGTGGCCAGTTCCAACCTTCCATGGCACACTTTGTGGCAGTTTTTTCTCTCCTGCTCTTTCCTACTACCACAGAAAGCTCCCTCAGGGTGGAAACCACTCCTGAAGTAGGCATCCCAACCCAGAAGGCTCCTTGCGGCCTCTCAGCCAACCAGACACAAGTCACCTCAGCAGCACCTTCCAAGCCAGGGGCCTGCTGCTGGCCTTGCAGCTTCTTGGCTAGACACAGCCAAGCCTTGTGCCTGCTGCTGCCCACTCATGGACTCAAGCAGAAGGGACAGGACAACCCATCTGGGGGCCTTCTTTCTGCCTGGGTCCTCCTGGCTCTGGAGGCAGAGGGGATCCCACAGTCAGCATGCCAAGCAGGTGCCTTGACTTCTCAAAAGTCAAGGCTGACCTGCCACCTCCAGACACAAGTGACCTCACAGTCCCTTTGCGTGACACGTTCCTGCTGCTGCCTATCAAGTGCAGAGACAGAAGTGACCTCACAGTCACATTCCTCCTGCTGGGGCAGGACATCCTGAGGCAGAGCTGACCTCTCTCTAGTTCTTTAGGGACTAAGGCTCACCATTCTAGGTTAGAGGATAAACAGAGGTTTGATGGGAATCTTTGGTGTTCTTCTGTGGCTATCAGGTCTGTCCTAGGGGTATTGGGAAGCCCTGTGGTTTAGGGTTTTTTTAGGCCTGCCAACAACTTCTGTAGGGCTACATAGTGCATTTTAATGTTAGTGTTTAGGGTAGGGATTGGGGTAAGCAGGAGTGTAAAGGTAAGGGAAAGGTAAGGGAAAGGGGCTATGGGCTGTGTTTTGCTTCAATGCATACTTTGAGTAGTGGATTCCTCTCAGAGAGGTGGAGTAGCGTTTAGTATTTAGTAGCATTTAGTTTTAACGATTAAAATTACTGGTTCAAATAAGGTGACGGCAATACATGACTGTTTTAAATCAGTGTTACTATAGCATCTAGCATCTACAGTCTCTTGTCCAAGCTGCTCCTGACTGTGCCATATTTTATTGGGGTCAGCTTTCCGATGACATTTACCATCTCAGTGTATCTATCTCACCTCTGTTGGCTACCCCATTCCTGAGAAAGAAGTAGCATTGTAGTCAGAAGGGAAAAGGATGCATGGGTCTTTAGGAGCATCCTGTACAATGTGCTCTTCAGCTTTGCACCTCCACAAAACTGTGCTTCCTATGTACAAGTTTTGTTTCCCAAGTGGCTTCTATGGAGCCAGGGTTCCTTTTCCCAAGCCTTCTCACATGTTTCAGTTTCGGGTGTGCAGGGATGGGATAAGGAAATCAATGCACAGATGGAACTGATCTTCTCAAGGGATTCAAGGAATAATAGGAAGGGATTCTACAGATACACTGCTCAGAAAAGAAAGGCCAAGGAGAGTGTACCCCCTGTGATGGATGGGAATGGTGAACTGGGAATGACAGGCGTGGAGAAGGCTGAAGGACTCAACAACATCTTTGCCTCAGTCTTCCCTTCACAGAATCACAGAATTTCTAGGTTGGAAGAGACCTCAAGATCATCCAGTCAGGCTTCCCAAGTTTTTCATTTCCCTGAACCCATGGATGGAGGCTGGGGGTGCAAAGTCCCACCCACTCTAAATGAAGAGCAGGTTTGAGACAACCTGATGGAATTCAAGAAGTACAAGTGTATGGGGCCTGACGGCTTGCATCCCAGGGTCCTGAAGGAACTGGCTGATGCAGTTGGAGAGCCTCTGTCCACCATATTTGAAAAGTCCTGGCAGTTGTGTGAAGTCCCTGCTGACTTGAAGAAGGGAAACATCACTCCCATTTTAAAAAAGGGTAGAAAGGATAACCCAAGGAACTACTGAATGGTGAGCCTCACCTCTGTGTCTGACAAGATCATGGAAAAGATCCTCCTGGAATCAGTGTCAAGGCACATGTAAGACAAAGAGGTGATCCGAGACAACCAGAATGGCTTCACCAAAGGGTAAATGGTGCCTGGCCAATGTGCTGGCTTTCTACAATGGAGTGACCACATCATACAACAACAAAAGAAGCCTGACCGATGTCATCTACTTGGACTTCTGTAAGACCATTGACACGGTCCCACATGACATCCTGGTCTCCAAATTAGAGAGACACAGATTTGATGGGTGCACCATTCAGTATGCAAGGAGTTGTCTTGATGGTCTCAACCAGAGAGTGGTGGTAATCAGCTCTGTGTCCATTAGAGGCTGGTGATGAATGTTGTACCTCCGGGGTCTGTCCTGGGACTGGTACTGTTTAATATCTTTATCAGTGACATAGATATTGGGGTGGAGTGCACCCCCAAGAAGTGTGCAGATGACACCAAGCTAAGTGGTGTAGTAGATGCAACAGAGGAAGGGATGCCATCCAAAAGGTTCTGGATAAGCCAGCAGTGTGTGCTTGTAACCCAGAAGGCCAGCTGCATCCTGGGCTGCTTCAACAGAGGAGTGGCCAGCAGGTGGAGGCAGGTGATTATGCCCCTCTGCTCTGCCCTTGTGAGGCCACACTTGGAGTCCTGTGTCCAGGTCTGGGGCTGCCTGCACAAGCAGGATGTGGGTCTGTTAGAACAGGTCCAGAGGAGGGCCACAAAGATGATCAAGGGCCTGGAGAACCTCTCCTATGAAGAAAAGCTGAGAGAGCTGAGGCTGTTCAGCCTGGAGAAGAGAAGGCTCCGGGGTGACCTCTTTGTGACTTTCAGTACTTGAAGGGGGCTTATAAAAAAAGATGGAGATTGACTCTTTGCTCAATCAGATAATGATGGGACAAGGGGAAATTTTTTAAGCTAAAAGAGGGGAGATTTAGATTAGAGGTTAGGAGGAAATTCTTCACTCCGAGGGAGGTGAGGCACTAAAAGAGTTTGCTGAGAGACCTTAGAGATGCCCCATCCCTGCAGCTGATCAAGAGCAGGTTAGATGAGGCCCTGGGCAACCTGATCTCATGGGGGGCATCCCTGCTAATGGCATCCCTGTCCATGGAGTGGGGATTGGAACTAGATGATCTTTAAAGTCCCTTCCAACAGGAGCCATTCTACGATTCTATGGTCTCACAAACTATACCTCAAGCATGACAGGATTTTGTAGAGAGGCAGAGCTGATGGGCATACTGGGCAGGATGCTCCTTCAGGCCCTTTTCCCTCCTGACTACAATGCCACTTCTCTCTGAAGAACAGAGTAGCCCACAGAGGTGAGACATATACTGCCTATATTATGTATGTCATCAGAAAGCTGATCCCAATAAGATATGGGGAGGTCAGGAGCAACCTGGACATGAGAGATGTGAGATTTTCAGGTGGCAAGAGGAGCATGGCCAGCAGAAACTAATGGTTTTGTAAAGGTATGAGGCATCATGTAATGTAGATCGTGCAGTAGCACTGATTTGTACAGTCATGTATGGCCCTTCCACTATTTTAACGAGTAGTTTTAATCCCTAAATCTAAATGCTCCTCCAAGACTCTGACAGGAATCCACTTCTCTAATGCTTGAACACAAAGTATTCCTTGAAGCAAAACTCATAAAAAAACTCATAAAAGCCCATAGCCCCATTCCCTTATCTTTACTCTCTTACTCACCCAAATTACTTCCCTTAATATTAGTATTAAAATGCTCTATTTAACCCTAGGCTTCTAGGCAGACCTAAAAATAACCAAAACCACAGAGCCTGCCCATACCCTAAACACAGAAGAACACCAAACAATCCCATTAAACCTTTGTTTACTCTCTAACATAGAAAGTCGAGCCTTAGTCCTGTGAGAACTAGAAACTAGTCAGCCCTGCCTCAGGATCTCCTGCCCCAGCAGGAGGAATGTGACTGTGGCGTTGACTGTGAGGTCACTTCTGTCTCTGCACTTGATAGACACCTATCAAGTGCAGAGTCAAGGTCGCCCTTGCCTTCTCCCTGGGATCTGCACTTTTGGGCTGACATCTGGCAGTGGCCCTGCTAGGCCAGCAGAAGGCACCTGCTTGGCATGCTGACTGTGGGATTCCCCTCTGCCTCCAGAGCCAGGAGCACCCAGGCAGAAAGAAGGCCCCCAGATGGGTTGTCCTGTCCCTTCTGCTTGAGTCCATGAGTGGGCAGCAGCAGGAGGCACAAGGCTTGGCTGTGTCTAGCCAAGAAGCTGCAAGGCCAGCAGCAGGCCCCTGGCTTGGAAGGTGCTGCTGAGGTGACTTGTGTCTGGTTGGCTGACTGGCCACAGGGAGCCTGATGGGTTAGGATACCTACTTCAGGAGTGTTTTCCACCCTCATGGAACTTTTTGGTGCTAGGAAAGAGCAGGAGAGAAGAAACACCCACAAAACCTGCCCTGGAACGTTGGCACTGGACATGAGGAGGAAGAAATATTCAGGAAGAAATATCCAGGAGTGGTCTTGCTGCTGGAGACTGAGGAAAAGAAGACATTAAGTACCACAGCCGTTACCTTATCTCTAGATCATTCCCAGATTTCCCCCACATCTAAAAAAGGATGACAATTCCCCTTAATCCTCCTTTATTTAAAGCATTTATATAAAAAGTTTTTATTTTTTTTTACAGTCTGCTGGATTGAACTCCAGCTCAGCTTTGCCCTTTCTAACTTTAACCTGCACAGCCCCATAACATTCAGGAAACAGCTCCAGACAAACAGACAGCATGCATGAGAATAAAGCGCAACAAATGTGGAACCTGGCAGCCTTTCATCCCCTGCCCTTCAGTGACTCTGTGCTGCAATTCCATTCAACTGGGTAATACTCCTGTATTACCCAAACTTTCCTGCAACTCCTAATGCTGCTGTCTTCTCAGAGATAGTGCAGTCACAGTAAGGTTGAACCGTCTGCCTGCAGCCATGAATGGCTGACAGAATGGAGCATCAGTGTCAAGGAACCCTGAGAAACTGCAGGATTTTGCCTATAGAAACCTCTTGGCATTTACAAGGAGACGAACCTCGTCCTTCACCAGAAGAAGAATAACCCCCAACGTCAGAGCAGACTGGGACCCTGCTGAGTGAGCAGTGTCCAGCAGGAGGAGGCCCTGGGCACCACGAGGGATGCCATACGAGCAGTGGTGCCTGCTCACCAGGAACCAGGCCAGCTTCCTACAGAGCTGCCTTACGAGGGGCATGGCCACCAAGAAGATCTGAGTTAGACTGAGCTCAGATCCAGTGTGGCACCACACAGAAGAGGGCCTTCAGCCATCAGGAAAAGAGGTACAGGTCTGGGAGTCCCTAGGACAACCTGGTATGGACAGGATCAAGGGCTCTACCAAGGCTCAAAGTCCCAACAGGACCCAGGCCTTTGTGTCCATGGCTATGGGTGTTGTCTCTGTCACTGAGGCCTATGAGGAGACAACCAATGGTTAAAGCACCAGGGCCTCATTGCCTCCTCGCCCCCACCCATGAAGCAGGCAGGGCTCACACCATTCTCCTGCACTTGGCCATGCACATCCCCATCTCCTACTGCCCCACAAAGAGCCCTGAGCAGTGTCTGAAGGGAAAGGATCTCCCTTCCCAGAGGACAGGGGTCAAGGCCTGGCCCTGGTGCTTGGTGACACACATCCAATTTGTCTACACCTCAGTGTCACCTTGACATTGCCTTTGTCTCCTTGTCCTCACTGCCTCCAGGGTTCTGCTCTAACGAGCTCCAAGGGAGGCTGTGTGAGTGCTGGCCCTCAGGGGGACACTGCAGGAAACTTGCCTCTGACTTGGACTTCTGGAGAGATGTCTTCAATTGTCTCTGAGGGCCTGAGGTTCGTGGGCTCATCAGCAAAGCCCCCAGAGGGGTGATTCCAGTGCCTTGGGCTGGTGCTGTGCTGCTGAGCTGGGCCAGGCTCGTGGGACAGAGAGAGCTCGTGGCAAGAGGGCCCTGGTGCAGAGAGACAGCTGTGCCCAGGAGCAGCTCCTCTGCACAGCGCAGCAGGGCTGGGGGCTCTGACCGCAGCTGGCACACAGAGAGGAGAGAAGGAGAGAGGGCTTGGAGGCACTGAGGAGCGCAACAACAGAGGGCAGTGTGTGGCAGGACACATCTGCAGGCTCTTGGCACCGTGAGGCTCTGGCAGCAGGGCAGTGCAGGTGGGGTTGCCAGAGGGGTCTTCTACAGCTGGCACATCCGATGCCTGATAGCATCGCTCAGGACGGGTCTCTCTGTTTCTGCAGTGCTTTAGATAATGGCATTATGAGGGCATTTCAAGAGGAAGATCAAGGCTTGGCTTATCTGAAGGGTAAGGCTTTTTCTCCACTCTGTGCTTTCAGACTCCTGCAGTAGAGGGGAGGCAGATTTCATGGTAATGAACTGTCAGGATTGGACAGGAGACTGAGACTCCTGGAGCATTGGATTGAGAAATCAGTACATCAGTGATGAAATTTAAGAACCTTCCCAAACATCATCTCATGGACAGCACCAACATCATATTGTTGTCCTCTCAAGTTTTATCCTAGCTGATGTCTAGGAGCTAAAAAAGCCCTGATATCTCCTGCCTTTGGGAGGCGTCTGCAGGCCAAAGCAGAGTACACAGCATTTGCAATCAGCAGGAGCTGCCTCCTCTGCAGGCAGAGCTGCAGCACAGGAGGGTCTGCTGAGTGTCCATCTGTCCCTCCCTGGCCTTGCCTCCCCTGGCAGCAGCACGCTGGCATTCCTCCTGGCTTCTCCAGCTGGCCGTGCTGCTGCTGGTCTTGTTCCCAGGCTGGCTGGGGTTGGGGGTTTCACATGCCCATGGAGTGAGCCCTCGGTGTGCTTGGAGGAAGGGGAGTATGGGGACAAGGTGAGGGGTGTGGAGATGGGCACTTTGAGCCTGGATTCCTCTGCTCTCAGCAGTGTCTTTGTTCTTTTCAGTCAAACATGTGAGTAGAACTTTCCTGCAGCTCTCACAGGGCAGCTGAGACCGTATTTCATGGACAGACTGGCTGTCCTCCCCGAAGAACACTGTGCACTAAAGTGACTGTCCCTTTTTCTCTGATAATGATCTACAAGGATTCCCTTTGAGTCCAGCAGAAATAACCAGGATCTGTGGCTTAGAAACACTCCTCAGGAGTGGTGGGACAGCTGAAAAAAAAAAACACTCAAAAAACAAAAATTTAAAATAAAATTAAAAAAAGCCTCCACAACTCTGCTCTGCAGTTTGGTGAATTGGGAGAAACACTGGGGAAAAACTCTTTGAGATCAGGAGGGAAGTGAAACTGACATTCCTCCATGTTCCTCTTCAGCTCTTGCTGTAGGACAGGGCTGACTCCTGCACTGCACACAGTAGAGCCTCCTGTTCCAACAGACACCCTCAGGCAGAATGAATCAGGATGCATGAAAGGGATCTACCAAATGTCTGCCAGAAAGTGCACAATATAAGTGATGATTTTAAATGAGAAATTGAATTCATTTTCCTCTGATACTTTTCTTGTACTTTATTACTCTCATCCTCTTCTTTGTTCAGGACCACATCCCGAAAAAAGCAGATGTCCAACAGAAGCACCATCACTGAGTTCCTGCTGCTGGCATTCGCAGACACGCGCGAGCTGCAGCTCCTGCACTTCGCGCTCTTGCTGGGCATCTACCTGGCTGCCCTCCTGGGCAACGGCCTCATCCTCAGTGCCATAGCCTGCGACCACCGCCTCCACACCCCCATGTACTTCTTCCTCCTCAACCTCGCCTTCCTCGATGTGGGCTGCATCTCCACCACTCTGCCCAAAGCCATGGCCAATGCCCTCTGGGACACCAGGGCCATCTCCTATCAAGGCTGTGCTGCCCAAGTACTTTTTTTAGTCTTCTTTTTTGATGCGGAGTTTTCCCTCCTCACCGTCATGGCCTACGACCGCTATGTTGCCACCTGCAAGCCCCTGCACTATGGGAGCCTCGTGGGCAGCAGAGCTTGTGCCCAGATGGCAGCAGCTGCCTGGGGCAGTGGCTTTCTCAATGCTGTCCTGCACATGGCCAACACATTTTCCCTGCCCCTCGGCCATGGTAATATTTTGGAGCAGTTCTTCTGTGAAATCCCCCACATCCTCAAGCTCTCCTGCTCACATGCCTACCTCAGGGAAGTCAGGGCACTTGTGTTTAGTTTTTCTTTAGGCTATGGTTGTTTTGTTTTCATTGTGCTGTCCTATGTGCAGATCTTCAGGGCAGTGCTGAGGATGCCCTCTTCTCAGGGCTGACACAAAGCCTTTTCCACGTGCCTCCCTGTCGTGGTTTAACCCGGCTGGCAGCTAAACACCACACAGCCGTTCGCTCACCCTCCCCCCTCCCTCTCTGGGACGGGGGAGAGAAATGGAAAGTGAAGCCCGTGAGTTGAGATAAAGACAGTTTAATAAGACAGGAAAATAATAATAATAATAATAATATTAATAATAATAATAATAATACAATGATGATAATAGTACTAATAATAATAACATGTACAAACAAGTGATGCACAATGCAATTGCTCACCACCCGCTGACCGATGCCCAGCCTAACCCCGAGCAGTCCAGCCTCCCTCCCCCGGCTAGCCACCCCTATATATTGTTTAGCATGACGTCAGATGGTATGGAATACCCCTTTGGCTAGTTTGGGTCACCTGTCCTGGGTCTGTCCCCTCCCAGCTCTTGCTGCACCCCCAGCCTGCCTGTTGACAGGACAGAGCAAGCAGCTGAGACGTCCTTGGTTTAGTATAAGCACTGCTCTGCAACAATTAAAACATCGGGGTGTTATCAGCACTCTTCTCATGCTAAGCCAAAACATAGCATTCTACCAGCTACTAGGAAGAAAATTAACTCTGTTCTAACTGAAACCAGGACACTCCCTCACCTGGCCGTGGTCTCCCTGTTTGTCAGCACTGCCATATTTGCCTACCTGAAGCCCCCCTCCATTTCCTCTCCATCCCTGGACCTGGTGGTCGCACTTCTGTACTCAGTTGTGCCTCCAGCAGTGAACCCCCTCATCTACAGCATGAGGAACCAGGAGCTCAAGAATGCAGTGAGGAAACCGTTTCCATACATTCTGCTTAAGGATCCATGATGTGTTCAGAAGATATATTCTTAATAATATGCAAATATTTTGATTCACATTATATTGTATCATTTTTATCATTACAAGTGTTATCATAACATTGTCATTAATAATAATTCTATCAGAAATCAAAGGATATTTGGGAAAATGATAGAACATTTTTAAAATTACTTTTCTCTATTAATATTACAACAATATGTTATTTGTTTTTAATAACGTAGTTCTCAGCATTCTGAATGTTACATTTTGTGTTAGTTTTTACCATATCATCTAATGTACACACAGATCCAGGCTTCCTAGGTAGATAAAGACAATAAAGAAGTCAGCGGAACTTCATTGGTCTCAGTACCCCTCTCTTCCCATCTTCTCTGGAGCTGGGGGAGCAGCCCCAGCATGCAGGAGGGACTCAGGGCCTAGAGCCCAGCTGCCACATGCAGGAGCAGCCCCGGTGGCCCTCGGGGCTGCCCCTCACTGCCCGCTGGGCTCTGCCTCTCTGCTGCCTTCGGGTCGGGGCTGCTGCTTCCCTGGAGCCATGGCCATGGCCAGCAGCAGGAAGAGGCCTTTTCCCTGCTGCTTTCTTTTTGGTTCCTCATTGCTTTCTTGTGCTCTTGTATCTGTGTTAGTCTCGAGGTCTCATATGCATTGGTGACAGTCCTGTTGTCTTTGCAGGGGCATCCCTGTGACTGCAAGCAGCAGCAGGCACTTTGCAGCCCTGGGTAACAACTGGCCTACCTGCTAGCACCACAGTACCAAGAGGGTCTTTCTCAGGGCAAACCCAGGACCCTGGACACCTCTTCCAAATATGCTATCAGAAATAGAGCCAAGAGGTTGCTCTCTGCTCTTCTGTTTTCTGGGGTTTGTCATGGAGTGAGAGACAGAGGCTGAAAGTCCCAGGGTGGTCCCTGAGGAACCAAGGGCTAGGCCAAGAACTCCCTTTGTGGCAGCACATGCCCAAATAGACAACACTGCCCTCTGCAGTGGGGCAGATGGCCAATGCCAGCCTGGAGAGGAATCTGGAGCTGCCAGGAGATGCCAGGGGATCTGCAGGGACGAGGTGCTCGGTGGGTGTGTTGGGTCTGTCTGAGCTGGAGTCACCTTTTCCCCGCAACAGCCCACACTATGCTGTGCTCTGCACTCGTAGCTGGAACAGCACTGATATCACTCCTGTGTTGTGTCTATTGCTGCGTAGTGCTGGCACAGCATCAGGACTCCTTCCAAGCGCCCAAGAGTCAGCAGGTTGGAGGTGGGCAAGTGATGGGGAGGGGACATGGCCAGGGCAGCTGACCTAAACCAACCAAAGGGATATTCCATAACACCTGATGTCACACTCAGCAATAAAAATTGGGGCTCTTGTGGGGGAGGGGGCTGTTCCTCCGGAACAACCACTACGCGTTTTGAGGCCCTGCTTCCCAGGACGTGGCCGAACATCGCTTGTTGATGGGAAGTAGAGAATATTTTTTTTTCCCCTCTCTCTGTGCTTCCACGCGCACTTATTGCTTCTTTTGTTTCCTCCCCATTCCCTTTCCCTTTAATTAAACCTTTCTCATCTCAAACCTCGAGTTCTCTGTGTTGTATTTTCTCCCCCTTCCTCTTTGAGGAGAGGGGGAGTGAGAGAGCGGTTGTGGTGGAGCTTGGCTGCCCACCTGAGTAAAATCACCACAACCCTAATACCATCAAGCTAGAAAGAGGTAGAACCCACCTGTATTTCTGGAGTGACAGGGGCAGCCCAAGAGATAACTGTACTGGAGGCTGAAGTGAGTCTAACTGGGAAGGAATGGCAAAAGCACCTGTTATAAATGAAGTCTCAACTCAATCTGAATTCATTAATATTTATAAAAGGCAAAGTAAACAGTGCTGGGTGTGTGGAGAGTTTATGCTCTACCAACATGCACACACAAACATCGAACTTTCTAAACCCACAGAACATTGCTTTTACAGACACCTATATATATGTACAATCAGAAAAGGTAACAAACAATCCTTTAAGTCTATTACTATTAATAGGTTATTAATATAAATAATAAAACCTTCTCTAAACCTCCTTACCTTCTTTCTGCCGTTTCACCTTCTTTGACCTTCTTTCACCTTATCTGACCTTCTTTACCTTCTTTACGCCTTCTGACCTCCTTTGACCTGCTTTCTGCCTTTTCACCTTCTCTGACCCTCACTACCTTATTTTCGCCTTTTGACCTTCTTTGACCTTCTTTCCACCTTTAGACCTTCTTTTCCCTTCTTACTGTCTTCTCTGTCCCTCTTTAAGCTCTTTTCATGTTTTTACCTCCTCTTACCTTCTTTCTGCCCTTTGGCTTTCTTTAACCTTGTTCTTTAACCTTGTTGCTGGGCAAAGTTGTTTGACCAATGAAAAGTTGTTTTTGAAAGGGACTGCTGTGGGGTGAACGGTATAAGAGGGGAGCCTGTCCTCAAGGTGCAAAAAGGCATCACGATGCCAAAACAACTTTGTCCAGCAACAGCAAACACCCAGCAATTTCCATACCTTAATGTTTGGAGAACAAGCAACCCAAAGACTGCATGGTGTCTCCTGAATCACCCTTCTGTTATAAATGGCTCAGTCTTCAAAATAGGACTATAATCAAAGTTTACAATTTATTAAAGGAATAGAGGTAAGCAAACAGTGCTGGGTGTGCCGGGAGACTCTGCTCCACCAAGACGCACACCGGTTACATCAAGCAGCTGATTTTTATGCTCCTAGGCTAATACATACTCATTACTACTTCTAGAAAAAAATGGGTTATTTTAATTAGTTTCCAGAATGCAAACCCTCCTACTGGAACATGCATATCAATCTCTGGGGGTCCCTCTGGGGGTCTCTCGTGCTGAAGGCTCATAGTCTTCCTCCCTCTTGTCCTTCTCCCTTGTCCAACTTGGTTGTAAGTCAGAGACTAGTGCAGCATCCCCTGCAAGCTTTGTCTTTTAGTCGTTCTTCAGCTTTCCCCTTCTTCTTAATCTCCTGGCCAGATATCAGAGACTTGCATAGTGTCCCATGCAATAGTCATAATAGTTAGAAGTTGTTCTGAATCCCCCCAGATATCAGAGACTTCAAGGAAAAGTCTACAAATACATTTCCCTTCAAGCTCTCTATTGACACGAATTGCTAAAACATTCCTTTGCAAGAAACAAGAACTATAGACATTAACCACTCTGTTTTTCTTAGACTTGTGGTTATAGAAGGGTATGTAAGACAGAAAGTCACATTCATCATACCATGCGGCCCTAGCATTGTTCCATTTGACACGAATCAGATGAACACATTTCACACTTCTTTGTTCCCACTAAACGCTTTTACATTCCTGATGGCCTCATCGTTAAGAGTCTGAAGGTATCATGAACCATGGGGCTTGCCAACCCCCATGGCCACACTCCCATATCTACCCCTTCTTTATATCAACCATCTTCTTGACACAAATATTACTCCATATATCACACACCCCACTGGGACTGGCCCAGAGCCTATGTGCATCCTCAGCATAGACTGCCTCAGGAGAGAAAACTTCAAAGTTCCAGAAGGGCACCACCAGTGGGGCTCTGGCAGAGCACCCTCTGCCTTCTCCTCTGCAGGCTTTCCTATGCTGTCCCATACTTTGCCCTATTTCCTTAAAGTCTGCAGACACCCATCTCTGTCCACCACCTTGCTCTCATCCCTTGCTTTCACCCATGTCTCATCAACACTCACCTGCTATTCCATGAAACACAAAGCAAAGGTCTGATCAGAGAGGGTGACTTCTGGCACCACAGCACAACCCCTTGAGGGACATTTCCTCATCCTCATGACAAATGGCAACATTCCATGGTACACGTTGTAGAAGTTTATTTCTCCTGCTCTCTCCTAATACCAAAGAACGCTCCAT
Organism: Clangula hyemalis; assembly: GCA_963989345.1. The sequence continues at coordinate 2,097,691 of CAXDIO010000168.1, read as the reverse complement.
CAGGGTGGAAACCACTCCTGAAGTAGGCATCCCAACCCATCAGCCTTCTTGCATCCAGTCGGATAACCAGACTCAAGTCACCTCAGCAGCATCTTCCAAGCCATGGCCCTGCTGCTGGCCTTGCAGCTTCTTGGCTAGACACAGCCAAGCCTTGTGCCTGCTGCTGCCCACTCATGGACTCAAGCAGAAGGGACAGGACAACCCATCTGGGGCCTTCTTTGTGTCTGGGTGCTCCTGGGTCTAGAGGCAGAGGGGATCCCACAGTCAGCATGCCAAGCAGGTGCCTTCTGCTGGCCTAGCAGGGCCACTGCCAGATCTCAGCCCAAAAGTGCAGATCCCAGGGAGAAGGCAAGGCTGACCTGCCACCGCCAGACACAAGTGACCTCACAGTCCCTTTGCGTGACATGTTCCTGCTGCTGCCCTATCAAGTGCAGAGACAGAAGTGACCTCACAGTCACTGCCACAGTCACATTGCTCCTGCTGGGCCATCAGATCCTGAGGCAGAGCTGACCTCTCTCTTGCCCCCTAGGTACCTGTTTTTCTCTTTCTGGGTTAGAGACTAAGCAAAGTTTTAGTGGGAGTGTGTGTTGTCCTGCTAGTGGTGTCAGGTCTGTGGTTAAGGCATAGACAAGATCTACGGTCCAGGGTTTTTTAGGTCTGCCAAGGAGTCTAGGGTTAAATAGAGCATTTTCATGTTAGTGTTAAGGGAAGACATTAGGGTAAGCAAGAGGAAAAAAAATGGTTCCTTTCAGAGTACTGTAGTAGCATTTATGTTTAGTGATTAAAATGACTGTTTCAAGTAAGAAAAGGGCCATATATGACTGTTCTAAGTCAGTTGTACCGCAGCATCTACATTACATAAACCGTCTTCTACGAAATCATAAGTTTCTGCTGGCCAAGCTCTTCATCCCACAGAATCACAGAATCACAGAATTGTCTAGGTTGGAAGAGAGCTCAAGATCATCGAGTCCAACCTCTGACCTAACACTAACATGTCCTCCGCTAAACCATATCCCTAAGCTCTATATCTAAATGTATTTTAAAGACCTCCAGGGATGGTGACTCCACCACTTCCCTGGACAGCCCATTCCAATGCCTAACAACCCTCTCGGTAAAGAAGTTCTTCCTAATATCCAACCTAAAACACCCCTGGTGCAACTGTAGCCCCCTCATCCTGCCACTGGGCACGTGGGAGAACAGACCAACCCCCACCTCTCTACAGCCTCCTTTGAGGTAGCTGTAGAGAGCAAAAAGGTCGCCCCTGAGCCTCCTTTTCTCCAGGCTGAACAAGCCCAGCTCCCTCAGCCACTCCTCGTACGACTCCAGATCCCTCACCAGCTTCGTGTTTTCTCTAGACTTGCTGGAGCACCTCCATGTCCTTCTTGTAGCGAGGGATCCAAAACTGAACACAGTACTCGAGGTGTGGCCTCACCAGAGCCAAGTACGGGGGGACAATCACTTCCCTAGCCCTGCTGGCCACACTGCTTCTTATACAAGCCAGGATGCTGTTGGCCTTCTTGGCCACCTGAGCACACTGCTGGCTCATATTCAGCCGACTATCAACCAATACTCCCAGGTCCTTCTCTGCCTGGCAGCTTTCCAACCACTCCTCTCCCAGCCTGGAACTCTGCTTGGGGTTATTGCGCCCCAGGTGCAGGACCCGGCACTTGGCCTTGTTGAAGTTCATACAGTTGGCCTCAGCCCATCGGTCCAGCCTATCCAGATCCTACTGCAGAGCTTTCCTACCCTCGAGCAGATCGACACATGCACCTACATTGGTGTCATCTGCAAATTTAATGAGGGTGCACTCAATCCCCTCATCCAGATCATTGATAAAGATATTAAAGAGGACTGGCCTTAGTACTGAGTACTCATGCTAAATCCAAAACACAGCTTCATACCAGCTACTAGGAGGAAAAGTATCTCGATCCTAGCCAACACCAGGACACCCACAGACTAAGGGCATGATATATCTGTGTGTATATCATCTGAGAAAAGGTGGTGGTGATTAACTGGAAAGTACTGGAGCATGGTGTAGATGGTATGGAATATGGGGTGGATATTGTCCATGTGTTGGCTGGGATAGACTTAATTTCCTTCCTATTAGATGATACAGTGCTGTGTTTTGTATATAGGATGCAGTTCCAGACAAAGTAACAGCACGCATGAGAAGGAAGAACAGGAAAAGTGGAATCTGGCAGCCTTCTATCCCCCACCCTTCACTGATTCTGTGCTGTAATTCCATTCAACTAGTTCCTGCTGTATAATCCAAACTGTCCTACAAACTCCTGCTACTGTTACCTTGTGAGAAACAGCATAGTCAGGGTGAGCCATCTGCCTGCAGACATTAACAGCTGACAGAATGGAGCATCAGCGTGGGGCAACCTTAGAAACTGTGGGATTTTGCCTACACAAACCTCCTGACATTTACAAGGAGAAAAGCCCAAACCTTCACCAGAAGAAGAGGGACCCCACACATCAGAGCAGACTGGGACCCTGCTGAGTGAGCAGTGCCCAGGAGTAGGAGGGCCTGGGCACCATGAGGGATGCCATACGAGCAGTGGTGCCTGCTCACCAGGAACCAGGTCAGCTTCCTAGAGAGCTGCCATATGAGAAGCATGGCCACCAAGAAAATCTGAGTTATCATACTCAGCTCAGGTTGAACGTGCCACTACCCACAGAAGGGTCTGCATCCGGCAGTGGAAGATTTGGGAGTCTGGGAGTCCCTCAGACAGCCTGGTGAGGACAGGAGAAATGGCTGTGGCAAGGCTGAAAGCCCCAACAGGACCCAGGTCTTTGTGTCCATGGCTATGGCTGTTGTCTCTGCCACTGAGGCCCATGAGCAGACAGCTGATCGTTAAAGCACCAGGGCCTCATTCCCTCCTTGCTCCCACCCAAGAACCAGGCAGGGCTCATACCATTCTCCTGCACTTGGCCATGCACATCCCCATCTCCTACTGCCCCACAAAGAGCCCTGAGCAACCTGTAAAGGAAAGGATCTCCCTTCCCAAGCGCTTGAGGTCAAGGCCTGGCCCTTGTGCTTGGTGACACACATCCAGTTTTCCTATACATCAGTGTCACCTTCACACTTCCTTTGTCTCCTTGTCCTCACTGCCTCCAGGGTTCTGCTCTAACGAGCTCCAAGGGAGGCTGTGTCAGTGCTGGCCCTCAGGGGGACACTGCAGGAAACTTGCCTCTGACTTGCACTTCTGGAGAGATGTCTTCAATTGTCTCTGAGGGCCTGAGGTTCGTGGGCTCATCAGCAAAGCCCCCAGAGGGGTGATTCCAGTGCCTTGGGCTGGTGCTGTGCTGCTGAGCTGGGCCGGGCTCGTGGGACAGAGAGAGCTCGTGGCAAGAGGGCCCTGGTGCAGAGAGACAGCTGTGCCCAGGAGCAGCTCCTCTGCACATCGCAGCAGGGCTGGGGGCTCTGACTGCAGCTGGCACACAGACAGGAGAGAAGGAGAGAGGGCTTGGAGGCACTGAGGAGCGCAACAACAGAGGGCAGTGTGTGGCAGGACACATCTGCAGGCTCTTGGCACCGTGAGGCTCTGGCAGCAGGGCAGTGCAGGTGGGGTTGCCAGAGGGGTCTTCTACAGCTGGCACATCCAATGGCTGATAGCATCTGCCAGGGTGGGTCTTATTCTACTTGTAATGTGGCATAGAAAATGTTTTAGAGAATGGTATTTTTGAGGGGGCATTTTAGCAGGAAGACTGAGGCTTGGTTTATCTGAAATGGAAGACTTGCTTGGATTCTGTGCTTTCAGATTCTTGGTGTGGAGGGGAGGCTGGTTTCATGACAATGAATTGTCTGGATTGTACAGAAGACTGAGACTCCAAGAGTATTGCAGGGAGAGATCAACATGGCAGCAATTAACCTGATAATGTGCCTTCAGGCACCTCAGCCTAAGGACTGAAAAAACAATGTTTGTCTCCTCAGGGCTTATCAGGTCTTCAGGAGCTGCAACCCCTGTGGTGCCCTGTACTCAGGAAGCACATAGCTTGTGGGATGGGGTCTGTGAGCAAGGACATGGAAGATACATGGGGATAGAGATTTTGCTTCCAACAGGAATATAGGAAGGCAGTAGAGATATGGGCAGGGCAGACGGTGAGAGGGAGCTGCTGCCAGAAATGCTGTGCGAAGGAGGGCTCAGATACTTCCCTGCCATCCCCTGCAGGGCAGGCACCTTCCCTGAGCCACCCCCTGCTCTCCTCTCCCAGTAGCACAGCCTCTGCCCTCAAGCCCCCGGTGTCCCCAGCAGGAGCTGCCTCGTCTGCAGGCAGAGCTGCAGCACAGGAGGGTCTGCTGAGTGTCCGTCTGTCCCTCCCTGGCCTTGCCTCCCCTGGCAGCAGCACGCTGGCATTCCTCCTGGCTTTTCCAGCTGGCCGTGCTGCTGCTGGTCTTGTTCCCAGGCTGGCTGGGGATGGGGATTTCCATGCCCATGCCCATGGGGTGAGCCCTCGGTGTGCTTGGAGGAAGGGGAGTACGGGGCCAGGGTGAGGGATGTGGAGATGTGCACTTTGAGCCTGGAATCCTCTGCTCTCAGCAGTGTCTTTGTTCTTTTCAATCAAACATGTGAGTAGAACTTCCCTGCAGCTCTCACAGGGCAGCTGAGACCGTACTTGATGGACAGACTGGCTGTCCTCCCCGAAGAACACTGTGCACTTAAGTGACAGTCCCTTTTTCTGTGATGATGATCTGCAAGGATTCCCTTTGAGTCCAGCAGAAATAACCAGGGTCTGTGACTTGGAAACACTCCTCAGGAGTGGTGGGACAGCTGAAACAAAAAATCAAAATAGATAAATAAAATAAAATAAAATAAAATAAAATAAAATAAAATAAAATAAAATAAAATAAAATAAAATATAATACAATACAATGCAATACAATACAATATAAAAGGCTCCACAGCTCTGCTCTTCAGTTTGGTGAAGAGGGAGCAACACTGGAGCAAAACATTTTGAGATCAGGAGGGAAGTGAAACTGACATTCCCCCATGTTCCTCTTCATCTCTTGCTGTAGGACAGAACTGACTCCTGCACTGCACATACTAGAGCCCCCTGTTCCAACAGACACGGTCAGGCAGAATGAAACAGGATGTATGAAAGGGATCTGCCAAATGTCTGCCAGAAAGTGCACAATATAAGTGATGATTTTAAATGAGAAATTGAATTCATTTTCCTCTGACACTTTTCTTGTGCTTTATTACTCTCATCCTCTTCTTTGTTCAGGACCACATCCCCAAAAAAGCAGATGCCCAACATCAGCTGAGACACTGAGTTCCTGCTGCTGGCATTCGCAGACACGCGCGAGCTGCAGCTCCTGCACTTCGCGCTCTTGCTGGGCATCTACCTGGCTGCCCTCCTGGGCAACGGCCTCATCCTCAGCGCCGTAGCCTGCGACCACCGCCTCCACACCCCCATGTACTTCTTCCTCCTCAACCTCGCCCTCCTCAACCTGGGCTGCATCTCCACCACTGTCCCCAAAGCCATGGCCAATGCCCTCTGGGACACCAGGGCCATCTCCTGTCAAGGCTGTGCTGCACAGGTCTTTTTCTTTCTCTTCTTCATAGCAGCAGAGTATTATAACCTTACTATCATGGCGTACGACCGCTACGTTGCCATCTGCAAGCCCCTGCACTACGGGAGCCTCGTGGGCAGCAGAGCTTGTGCCCAGATGGCAGCAGCTGCCTGGGGCAGTGGCTTTCTCAATGCTGTCCTGCACACGGCCAACACATTTTCCCTGCCCCTCTGCCAAGGCAATGCTGTGGACCAGTTCTTCTGTGAGATCCCTCGCATCCTCAAGCTCTCCTGCTCAGATTCCTATCTCAGAGAAGTTGCGGCAGTTCTGTTTAGTATTTTTTTATCATTTGGTTGTTTTGTTTTCATTGTGCTGTCCTATGTGCAGATCTTCAGGGCAGTGCTGAGGATGCCCTCTGAGCAGTGCCGGCACAAAGCCTTTTCCACGTGCCTCCCTCACCTGGCCGTGGTCTCCCTGTTGGTCAGCAGTGGCATGTTTTCCTACCTGAAGCCCTCCTCCATTTCCTCTCCATCCCTGGACCTAGTGGTGGCATTTCTGTACTCGGTGGTGCCTCCAGCAGTGAACCCCCTCATCTACAGCATGAGGAACCAGGAGCTCAAGAATGCAGTGAGGAAACTGTTTCCATACATTCTTCTTAAGCATGCGTGATGTGTTCAGAAGATGTATTCTTAATAATGTGCAAATATTTTGATTCACGTTATATCATATCATTTTTATCGTTACTAGTGTTATCATAACATTGGCATTAATAAGAATCCTATCAGAAATCAAAGTGTATTTGGGAAAATGACACAACATTTTTTACATTATTTTTCTCTGTTAGTATTTGAACAATATTTCATTTTGTTTCTAATAATGTCATTCTTAGCATTCTGATTGTTACATCTTTTGTAAGGTTTGTCCACATCATCTATTGTACATACAGAACCGGGCTTCCTTGATAGATCAAGACAATAAAGATATCAGCAGAAATTCATTTGTCTCAGTATCCCTCTCTTCCCATCTTCTGTCGAGCTGGGGGAGCAGCCCCAGCATCCAGGAGGGGCTCAGGGCCAAGAGCCCAGCTGCCTCGGGGAGGAGCAGTGTATTTGGATTAGACCATGTGGATCTAGGTGACAGTCCTGTTGTGTCTATAGCAGGGCCGGCACAAAGCCTTTTCCACGTGCCTCCCTCCCCTGGCCATGGTGTCCGTCACCCTCAGGCCTGTCATGGTTGCCTGCCTGAAGCCCCCTCCATCTCCTCCCCATCCCTGGACCTGGTGGAGGCAGTTCTGTACTCAGTGGTGCCTCCAGCAGAGCACGTCCTCATCTGTACCATACCGATCCAAGAGCTCAAGCATGCCTTGTGGAAATTGATGACTAGATGTGTCTTGGATGCAAGAAATTTCTGATCTGCTTCTGCATATGATTTGTAATGTCAATAATTGGACGAATATCCAGTCTACCTGTTTTTTTTTTTTTTTTTTTTTTTTTTTGTGGTTTTGTTTGTGCATATTCTTATTACATTAATTCAGCTAATGAACACCCATTAAAATGATATGGGTGTACCTGTTGAATATAGCTCATAGACTGTGCATGTGAAGCCATGCTCTCTGTGAATTTAACATTAAGGACGTTAAGATTTAACTGCCTTTTTTGTCTGACATCCTTCCTCCGAAACCTCGTCTGGCTCTGCAGGGTCAGTGCCTGTGTGCAGGGGTGCAGAGGAAAAGAGTCCCATCCCAGCAGCACGGCCAGGGAGCACCAGCCCTTGGGGCATGCAGAGCTGCTCTCTTGCCACTGCCGCCCTCTCCTGCTGAGCCCTGCTGGTGGGCTCAGGCCCGGCTGCTCCTGGAGCTTGGTGCCAGTGCTGCTGTGGGGCTGTGCTGGGACTGCAGGCAGGGACAGGCAGTGGGCACGGCACTGGCACAGCTGGCCTCCACTGCAGCACTTCCCTCCTAAGGGGGGATCTCCTCCGAGGTGGACTGAGCAGAGCTCAAGTGCTCAATCCGTTGTGAGCAGGCAGAGGAGAGCTCTGCAGCCCCAGGGCATGCAGCAGCCCCACCAAAGGAGCCTGGCGAGTGATTCCTTACAGCCCTGGGGCAATGACAGTGACCCCATGAGCTGGGTCTGCCTCCCAGTCTGCCCAGCACGGCCCTGCAGAGTGTCCCTGTGCCCCGGCCACCACAGCCCCCTTGCTCTGCAGAGCAGCACCGCCGGCTGGGGCTGGGGCTGGGGCTGGGGCTGGGGCTGGGGCTGGGAGGGTGCTTCCCATGAGTGTCTGCTAGGCCTGCTTCAGGCTTCTGGATGTGAGCGTGATCTTCACTGTGCACAAGGAGCTGAGAGACCGCCAACAGGCATGGGGCTGAAAAATTGTCTGCAAGGTACCTCCAACCCTAGCACCTCCCAGGACTGGCACAGAACTGGCTCCTGTGTGTCAGAGAGGCTGGGAGCCCAGCAGGCATGCCATCAGCTTGGAGGATCACAACCAGATCACTTCTACCTGGGCAGGTCCTGGCCCAAGAAGGGGGTGTTTTGTAGGTGTGGTATTATAAGCTCAGTGGAGTATCAGAAACACTAAGTCCCGCAGGAAGCGACTGGCTGTTAAATGGCCTGTGAGTTGAGCTCTTTCTGAAGTAGCTGACAGGTCACCCTTGACTCCTGGCTGGGATCTGTGCCTTTAGGCTCACATCTGCCAGTGTCCTTGGAGGGCAGCAGAAGGCACTTGCTGTGCATGTAGTTTCTGAGATCGGCTCTTTCTAAGTACCTGGTAGGCCCCATAGAGGAAGAGGTCTTGGGTAGGGGTTGTCATGTCAGAGGTGTCAGCTTTTGCCTGAAGTCATCCTTTAGGACTGCTTTCAGTTTTCTACACAGAGGGGGCCACTGCCTCCAAGACGCTTGGGGCAAACTGAACCATGCATGAGGGTTTGGACAAAGATACCCTGGGAGCACAGAAGCCATTCTGTATCCAAAAGTCGGAGGCAGGAAACAAAATTTTGGGGTGGTACAAGAGCTGCTGGGCACATTGTGCAGGGTTCCCCGACAGCTTTGGGTTATTTTCCATCCCGACTTAGGGGCCACGTCAGTCTCAAGAAAGGAGTAGCCAACAGATATGAGACAGATACTCTGTGATCATGAAAGCCATCAGAAAGCTACCCCTAGGAAGATGACTGATATGGGGAAGTCAGGAGAAGCCTGGCCAGGAGAGATGTGAGATTTGAGGGAGGGAAAAGGTGCTTGGCCAGCAGAAAGTAATGATTTCTGTGAGGTTAGAACGTTCAGGCAATGTTGATTCTGCTGTAACGCTGGCTTAAAACAGTCATGTAAAGCCTTTCCCCTATTTTAACCAGTGACATTAATTCCCAAACATAAGTGCTACTCCACACCCTGACAGGAATCCACTATTCTTATGCCTGACCTCAAAGTATCCCTTGAAGCCAAAACACAGCCCATAGCCCCTTTCCCTTGCCCTTACTCTCTTGCTCACCCTGATCTGATCAGCTTGTGGGCCACAAGGAGGAGATGGGTGGGGATGCTCTGAGGAGCTCAGCTCTGCCTCAGCATCTCCTGCCCCAGCAGGAGCAATGTGACTGTGGCAGGGACTGTGAGGTCACTTCTGTCTCTGCACTTGATAGGGCAGCAGCAGCAACATGTCACGGAAAGGGACTGTGAGGTCACTTGTGTCTGGAGGTGGCAGGTCAGCCTTGCCTTCTCCCTGGGAGCTGCACTTTTGGGCTGACATCTGGCAGTGGCCCTGCTAGGCCAGCAGAAGGCACCTGCTTGGCATGCTGACTGTGGGATCCCCTCTGCCTCCAGACCCAGCAGGACCCAGGCAGAAAGAAGGCCCCCACGTGGGTTGTCCTGTCCCTTCTGCTTGAGTCCATGGCTGGGCAGCAGCAGGCACAAGGCTTGGCTGTGTCTAGCCAAGAAGCTGCAAGGCCAGCAGCAGGCCCCTGGCTTGGAAGGTGCTGCTGAGGTGACTTGTGTCTGCTTGGCTGACAGGCCGCAAGGAGCCTGCTGGGTTGGGATGCCTACTTCAGGAGGGGTTTCCACCCTGCTTCCTTTAGCAGTTGGAAAGAGCAGAAGAAAAAACGTCCACAGAGTGCACCTTGGAAGTTAAGCATTGGCCACAAGGAGGAAGAAATGTCCCTCATAGTGGTCTTTGTCCCTGTAACTGTAGCCCAGCCCACACATGAAACCCTTTCTAAGACAACTTGGGTTCCTTGAGAACAAATAAAATAAAATAAAATAAAATAAAATAAAATAAAATAAAATAAAATAAAATAAAACGAAAAATAAAATAAAATAAAATAAAATAAAATAAAATAAAATAAAATAAAATAAAATAAAATAAAATAAAATAAAATAAAATAAAGTAAAATTGAAATTACTTTTGGAATCTGAGAAATTCAGCTTGAATCTTAGTAGATACCTAGATATCCATGGTATCTCTTTGGACTTCTGTGGAAAACTCAGTATGAAAACTAAAGAGAATATATCTTCAATTGGCTGTAGCTGTACCCATGAGCTTGGCCTCTTTGGGGAAATTGTGCTCTTCCAGCCACGGAAACCTAAATTGAGTGATGTGAAAAGACCTGCCCAGTCAATGGAGCAGGGCAAAGTCCTACTTCCTGTGCTATAGATGCAGAAGGCAAAAAGAATTGCATTGTGCCTGACACTACTCTGGGACGTGTAACCCAGGTCAGGCAACTTTACCTTAGTGCTGACAAGGCCATCACATATGCACGCTCCCAAGCTCTACATCTACACCTTGGCTCTCCAGTCGATGACCCAGCTCATGGATGGCAATCAGGGAGTCTCGGTTAGCGCGACGCTGCCTCAGGTGCGCCACCATGGTAGCCATTGGCACCTGCTGTTCTTCAGCCCTCAGCAAACCCACAGCGGAAGAAGTCTGTGGAAGGCCAAGCAAGGTAGACAACTGCTTCATGTCCTTTGTCTCCAAGGCAGCTCTGCCAAAGCCCCACCGGTGGTGCACTCTTGGAACTCTGAAGTTCCCTCTCCTGAAGCAGTCTATGCTGAGGATGCACATAGCCTGCGGGCCAGTCCCAATGGGGTGCTTTTGCCATTCCTTCCCAGTTAGACTCACTTCAGCCTCCAGTACAGTTAACTGTTGGGATCCCCCTGTCACTCCAGAAATACGGGTGGGTTCTACCTCTTTCTAGCTTGATGGCATTAGGGTACACTGTGCACCGGTGTCCAGTAGAGCCTGATACATTTGTGGATCTGATGTGCCAGGCCATAAAATATAAACAGTCCAGTAAACCCGATTGTCCCTTTCCTCCCCTCCTCCTCCTGGCTTGAAGCTGGACTCCTCTAGTCCTGTTCATAGTATTTATTACGGTGTCTGGTAGACAAACCTATGGAAACAAGTCCCACCATGGCACTGTCATTCCATGGGGCAAGGGAATGGAGCCGACAGTCATGGGACACATTTGGGTGTGGAAGGTGGGGCCCAGCAGAGACAAGGAGTCAAGGCAGTGGGCTGGGGGAGGCCAGCAGAAGCAGCCCAAGGGGTGGCGCTGCTGGTGAGGACACGTTTGTGGCAGCAGCCTGAGTGGGCAGCAGCTGTGCGCAGGCGAGGGGAGGCCAGGAAGCGCATGCCAAGAGCGCTCCTGCCAGCAGAGCCAAGGCCGGGGCCGAGCCCAAGGGCAGAGGCAGGCCCAGGGCAGGGGGCTGCAAGGGCCATGCTGAGCTCCCTGCCCCTGCAGCAGCCGCCCTGGCCCTCGGCCTCCTCTCCCCTGCCCCTGCAGCTCTGGGCTCCCTTCGCGCAGCCCTGGCTCTGCAGCACCAAGCCCTGCTGGGAGCCCTCCCCTGCATGCTGCCACCGCTCCCTGACGCTGCTGTTGCCCTCTGCCGGGCACTGCCCAGCCCAGCCCAGCCCCTGCCCACCTCTCCCCACCTCCCTGCCCTCTCCCCAGCCCAGCAGCCCAGGCTGTGCTGGCCCCAGGGCAGTGCCCACCGCAGGCTGCTGCAGGGCTCTGGGCACGGCCACCACAGCCCCAGCCCCTCGCAAGGCACCACAGCTGCTGCCACAAAGGCGGCTCTGGGCCTCCCTGGCAGGACCTGCACTGGGGCCAGCTCAGGAGATGGAGGTCCGTGAAGCTGCAGGAGCCCTGCTCTCTTGCCTGGGAGATCCCCAGCACACAGTGCCTGTGCCCCGCGGGGCCAGCCCGGCTCCCCAGGTCAGCACAAGAGGCCTGGCCCAGCCACAGAGCAGCTCCAGATTCTGGTCCGTGGAGCTCCAGATTGCCCCACTGAGTAGTTATGGGCAGCCACAAAGGACACCAGAGATGTTTCTAAATGTGACAGCAGGGTTTTTGGCCCTTAACCCCTTCTCCATTGGAGGGTTAGATGGGATCGGAGAGCTGTGAATATCTCATGACTTCTTTATTGTCTTTATCTACACGGAAAAATGGCTTCTTAAAGTACCGTAGATGAGTGTGTCAAAATAAAAATCAACATGTAGAAGAAAAGAAGAGATTTCTTTAAATTAAAATAATATTATCACACGTAAAAAATAAGAATAAACAATTTCAGAAAACGTTTTGTGAGAAATTCCCTCAGTTCTGTTAGGATGGTGAGCATATTATTTATGCTTAAGTAGTATGTATGAAAGTAATTTCCTTAGTGTATTTTTCAGTTCCTGGTTCCTCATGCTGTAGATGAGGGGGTTCACTGCTGGAGGCACCACCATGTACAGAAATGACACCACCAGATCTAGGGATGGGGAAGAGATCGAGTAGGGCTTCAGGTAGGTAAACACGGCAGTGCTGACAAAAAGGGAGACCACAGCCAGGTGAGGGAGGCACGTAGAAAAGGCTTTGTGCCGGCCCTGCTCAGAGGGCATCCTCAGCACTGCCCTGAAGATCTGAACATAGGATACCACAATAAAAACAAAACAACCACAGCCTTCAGAAACACTAAACACAAGTACCCCGACTTCTCTGAGATAGGCATCTGAGCAGGAGAGCTTGAGGATCTGGGGGATCTCACAGAAGAACTGGTCCACAGCATTGCCGTGGCAGAGGGGCAGGGAAAATCACAGAATCACAGAATTTCTAGGTTGGAAGAGACCTCAAGATCATCGAGTCCAAGCTTTGACCTAACGCTAACAGTCCCCACTAAACCATATCCCTAAGCTCTACATCTAAACGTCTTTTAAAGACTTCCAGGGATGGTGACTCCACCACCTCCCTGGGCAGCCTGTTCCAGTGCCTAACAACCCTTTCAGTAAAGAAGTTCTTCCTAACATCTAACCTAAAACTCCCCTGGCGCAACTTTAGCCCATTCCCCCTCGTTCTGTCACCAGGCACGTGGGAGAACAGGCCAACCCCCACCTCACTACAGCCTCCTTTAAGGTATCTGTAAAGAGCGATAAGGTTGCCCCTGAGCCTCCTCTTCTCCAGGCTGAACAAGCCCAGCTCCCTCAGCCGCTCCTCGTAGGACTTGTTCTCCAGGCCCCTCACCAGCTTCATCGCCCTTCTCTGGACCCGCTCAAGCACCTCCATGTCCTTCTTGTAGCGAGGGGCCCAAAACTGAACACAGTACTCGAGGTGCGGCCTCACCAGAGCCGAGTACAGGGGGACGATCACCTCCCTAGCCCTGCTGGTCACACTGTTTCTGATACAAGCCAGGATGCCGTTGGCCTTCTTGGCCACCTGGGCACACTGCTGGCTCATATCCAGCCGACTGTCCACCATCACTCCCAGGTCCTTCTCTGCCTGGCAGCTCTCCAACCACTCATCTCCCAGCCTGTAGCTCTGCTTGGGGTTGTTGCGCCCCAGGTGCAGGACCCGGCACTTGGCCTTGTTGAACTTCATACAGTTGACCTCAGCCCATCGGTGCAGCCTATCCAGATCCTCCTGCAGAGCTTTCCTACCCTCGAGCAGATCGACACACACACCTAACTTGGTGTCATCTGCAAACTTACTGAGGGTGCACTCAATGCCCTCATCCAGATCATTGATGAAGATATTAAAGAGGACCGGCCCCAGCACCGAGCCCTGGGGGACGCCACTAGTGACTGGCCTCCAACTGGACTTGACTCCATTTACCACGACTCTTTGGGCCCGGCTATCCAGCCAGTTTCTAACCCAACGAAGCGTGCGCCAGTCCAAGTCAAGAGCAGCCAGTTTCTTGAGGAGAATGCTGTGGGAGACGGTGTCAAATGCCTTGCTGAAGTCAAGGTAGACCACATCCACAGCCTTTCCCTCATCCACCAAGTGCATCACTTTGTCATAGAAGGAGATCAGGTTCATCAAGCAGGATCTGCCTTCCATAAACCCATGCTGACTGGGCCTGATCACCTGCTTGCCCTGCAAGTGCCGCATGATGACTCTCAAGAGGATCTGCTCCATGAGCTTCCCCGGTACTGAGGTCAAACTGACAGGCCTGTAGTTTCCCGGGTCTGCCCTCCGGCCCTTCTTGTAGATGGGCGTCACATTTGCTAGTCGCCAGTCAGCTGGGACCTCCCCCGATAGCCAGGACTGCTGATAAATGATGGACAGGGGCTTGGCCAGCTCCTCTGCCAGTTCTCTCAGTACCCTTGGGTGGATCCCATCCGGCCCCATCGATTTGTGCACATCCAAGTGCCGTAGCAGGTCACCAACCATTTCTTTGTGGATAGTGAGGGCCACATCCTGCTCCCCATCCTCTTCCACCAGCTCAGGGTACTGGGTATCCAGAGAACAACCGGTATTGCCGCTAAAGACTGAGGCAAAGAAGGCATTGAGCACCTCCACCTTTTCCTCATCTCTTGTAACTAAGTTTCCCCCCGCATCCAGTAAAGGATGGAGATTCTCCTTAGTCCTCCTTTTTGTGTTGATGTATTTATAAAAACGTTTTTTGTTATCTTTAACGGCAGTAGCCAGATTGAGCTCCAGATGAGCTTTGGCCTTCCTAATTTTGTCCCTACACAGCCTTGCTACATCCTTATAGTCCTCCCTAGTGGCCTGCCCACTTTTCCAAAGATTATAAACCCTCTTTTTTCTCCTAAGCTCAAGCCACAATTCTCTGTTGAGCCAGGCTGGTCTTCTTCCCTGCTGGCTCGTCTTTGGGCACATGGGGACAGACCGCTCCTGCGCCATTAAGATTCCCCTCTTGAAGAGCGCCCAGCCTTCCTGGACTCCTCTGCCCTTCAGAACCGCCTCCCAAGGAACTCCACCAACTAGTGTCCTGAGCAGCCCAAAGTCAGCCCTCCGAAAGTCCAATACAGCTGTTTTACTGGTCTCCTTCCTGGCCTCGCCAAGAATAGTGAACTCCACCATTTCGTGGTCACTCTGCCCAAGACAGCTCCCGACAATCACATCCTCCACCAGTCCTTCTCTGTTTGTGAAGAGAAGGTCTAGCGGGGCACCACCCCTGGTAGGCTCACTAACCATCTGTGTCAGGAAGCTATCTTCCACGCTCTCCAGAAACCTCCTAGACTGCTTTCTCTGGGCTGTGTTGTGCTTCCAGGATATGTCAGGGAAGTTGAAGTCCCCCACGAGTACAAGCGCTGAAGATTTTGCAACTTCTGTCAGCTGCCTGTAGAACTCCTCATCCGTCTCCTCATCCTGGTTCGGTGGTCTATAGCAGACCCCGACCAGGACACTAGCCTTGTTGTCCCTGCCGATCCTAACCCAAAGGGACTCAACCTTGTCATTCCTAGCCTCGAGTTCTACAACATCGAAAGACTCTCTAATATAGAGAGCCACACCACCTCCCTTTCTGTGCTGCCTGTCCCTTCTGAAGAGCTTATAGCCAGGCATTGCAGCACTCCAGTCATGACTGTGGAACCACCACGCCTCCGTGATGGCAACCAAATCGTAGCCTGCCTGCTGCACGATGGCTTCCAGCTCCTCCTGTTTGTTACCCATGCTGCGTGCATTGGTGTAGATGCACTTCAGCTGAGCCATTGCCCTATCCTCCGGCCTTGCCATTGTTCCCCCTGGCACAGCCCCAACAATCCTTGCTTCAGCCCCATCCCCCTTCTTACCTAGTTTAAAGCCCTCTCAATGAGCCCTGCCAGCTCCTGGCCCAGGATCCTTTTTCCCCTAAAAGATAGGGACCCGTCTGCGGCCATCAGGCCAGGTGCTGAGTAAAGTGCCCCATGGTCGAAAAACCCAAGATTTCTGCGTTGGCACCAGCCCCGGAGCCACGTATTTAACAGGTGGGCTTTCCGTGTCCTGTCTGTACCCCTCCCTGCCACCGTAGGGATGGACGAAAACACCACCTGCACTCCCGCTCCATCCACTAACTGTCCCAGCCCCCTAAAGTCTCTTTTGATAGCCTTCAGGCTTCTCTCTTCAATGTTGTCACTGCCTGCCTGGACTATCAAAAGAGGATAATAATCAGAGGGGTGTACCAGGTTGGGAAGCTTCCTGGCAACGTCCCTGACCCTGGCCCCAGGGAGGCAGCAGACTTCCCTACGGGTAGGGTCAGGCCGACAAATAGGGCCCTCTGTTCCCCTAAGAGTAGAGTCTCCAACAACAATAACCCTCCTGTCTTTCTTGATGGAGGCAGTCCTGAGGCGTGGAGTCGACCTCCTCGCCCTAGGCATCCTCCTGGGAACACTTGCTACCTCTTCCTCAGCTACTGGTCTGTCAAGCTCCAGGGCCTCAAACCTGTTGCTTAGGGGCACCTGGGAAGGTGGGGCCGGAAGGGGAGGGCATCGCCTGCGATGTCGAGCGGGGACCTGTTTCCATTCCTCCTCAACTCCCAGATCCCCCCCCTCTGCCCGACAGCAGCAGGGCAGGGGGACCACCCCCATTTGGGGTGTCTCACCCCAGTACCTCTCCTTGAGGCCCTGCAGACTCCACAAGTCTATCTCCCGCTCACACTCCCTGATATCCCTCAGCCTCTCGACCTCCTCCTTGAGCTCCGCCACCATGCGGACCAGGTCATCCACCTGCTCGCACCTCACGCACGCAGTGTCTCTGCCTCCTGCCGATGGCAACAACAGGCTCAGACACTCCTTACATCCGGTGACCTGAACTGCTGCATTCTTTAACGGGTAGTCAGTCTGGGTGTACCGACTTCCTGGAGAGCGCACCGTGCCTGGTGGAGACCATTATCACCTAGCTAACGGCTGTCGTTAAGAGGTGTTCGTGTGGGCGGGGGGGGGGGGGGGGGGGGGGGGGGGAGGAGCGCTCCGCCCTTCCTGCTCACCCTGCCTGCGCGAACTGCCGTGCTAACTGCCGCACCGCTCCCTTCTGACGCTCCTGGTCGCTCGCGCTCCCTAGGGGCAGCTTTTGAACGGCTGGGGAGGGGGCGCTGCTGGCTCCGCCTTCGCCTCGTCAGCCTCCCTCACGAGGGCTGCTGGGTCCTGGCGGCTCCCTCAAGTAGGCTCGATGCCGGAAAATTTAGCCCTGCCTGGCCCGATCCCCCGCTCCGCTGCAGAACGCGTCTGCCCCGGAGCCGATCGCCTCGGCAAATGGCGATGAAGAGAAAGAAAAAGACCTGTGCAGCACAGCCTTGATAGGAGATGGCCCTGGTGTCCCAGAGGGCATTGGCCATGGCTTTGGGCAGAGTAGTGGAGATGCAGCCCAGGTCGAGGAGGGCGAGGTTGAGGAGGAAGAAGTACATGGGGGTGTGGAGGCGGTGGTCGCAGGCTACGGCGCTGAGGATGAGGCCGTTGCCCAGGAGGGTAGCCAGGTAGATGCCCAGCAAGAGCGTGAAGTGCAGGAGCTGCAGCTCGCACGTGTCTGCAAATGCCAGCAGCAGGAACTCGCTCACTGAGCTGCTGTTGGGCATTTCCTGCTTCTGGTCATGACGTCCTGCACAAGGAACAGAAAAACACTGAGAGTTTATCAGAGTTATCTTAACAGAGTTGTCTTACAAAATAAATAAATAAATAAATTTCTTTTATGCTTCCATTTCTAATTTCAGAGGAAAACTCATTCCGTTCTTTGTTTTATGCCTCCCAAATGATTCTCCACTTCTATTCAGACTTTTGGCAGGTTCTTTTCATGAGTTCTGGCTGGTGCTGCCAGAGGGTGTCACTGAGAGCAGGGGACCTGCTGTGGGCAATGTGGGAGTCAGTCCTGCCCTAAGCAAGTGGTAAAGATCATATAGTGATTTTTATTTTGTCTCTTTTGTTCTAACAGCCCCACTGTATTCAAAGGAAATCCTTGTGTGTCATCAAAGTGGCGATGTCTTCAGTGCAGTGTCCTTGAGAGAGCACATCAAGTCTCTCTGTTAGTCCTAGTTTTAACTGCTCTGTGCTGGTGTTTCTTTGACCTACAGGACAATTGTACTCCTATGTTTGCCTGAAACAAACCAGGACACTGCTGAGAGCAGAGACATCCAGGCTCAAAGTGCACATCTCCAGACACCTCACCCTGTCCCCGTACTCCCCTTCCTCCAAGCACACCGAGGGCTCACCCAATGGGCATGTGAAACCCCCATCCCCAGCCAGCCTGGGAAGAAGACCAGCAGCAGCACGGCCAGCTGGAGAAGCCAGGAGGAATGCCAGAGAAGATATATTCTCTTTAGTTTTCATACAGAGTTTTCCACAGAAGTCCAAAGAGATACCATGGATTTCTAGGTGTATACTAAGATTCAAGCTGAATTTCTCAGATTCCAAAAGTAATTTCAATTTAATTTAATTTTATTTAATTTAATTGTATTTTTTTTGTTTTATTTTATTTATTTTATTTCATTTTATTTTATTTTTGGTTTTATTTTATTTTATTTGTTCTCAAGGAACCCGAGTTGCCTTAGAAAGGGTTTTATGTGTGGGCTGGGCTACAGTTACAGGGACAAAGACCATTGCTGGCAGGGGAGGTGTCTGACCTCCAGACACTGATTTTCCTCCAGAAGAAGGTCTCCAAAGAAGTTACCCTGGATAAACAGCAATAAGAGAATGATTCTCAAAACTGAACTGCAGCAAAATTCAGCCTTTAAAAACAGAAAATATTTTTTATTAGCTGCTTTTTGAAATTTTCTTCCTTAAGTATGCCATGCAAGCTCTGTAAATAGCTGTACAAGGCATGAAGGCTTGAAGAAACTATTGAAGAGATGTTAGGAGTTTCTGCATTTTAATGAGTTCCATGGTGTATTTTGGTGCTCAGTCTATGAAGCTCAGGTACTGAGAGAAGAGTGATGCAACCGCTTGAGCAAGTAAAGTCAGGAGGAAAAGCTGAAGTGACTTGGAGTATGAATGGGCCCCACTGAGGGCTGTTACTAACAAAGCCTCCCCAGGGACTAGTTAGGGCAGATAATTGGAGGCCATGACTACAGACAGGCAAAGCACTGTGCTGAGAAAAGTCTTGGTTGGCTTTGGTGATGCAGAACGGCCAAGGGTTGTTCCCAGCCACTGGAAGGGGAGATCCTGCACCCTCATGTCTGGCTCAAGGCTCTTGCTTGGGTCTGTGGGATGGGGTGGGCAGTGTGATGCCATGAGAACAACAACGGTATGACACCTCTGAGGTGCTGCACAGGGTTGAAAGGAATCGATGAGGCCTCATCACAATGAATAAAACATATTTCCTCCTAAGCTCTAGCCAAGAGGACAGAAACTTCAGGGCTGTTGGGCCTGCCATTTCTACCAGCACCCTCTGCCTTCTCCTCTGTAGCTTTTCCTACGCTGTCCCACAATTTGTCCTATTTCCTTGAAGTCTTCATAGACCCATCTCTGTTCACCACCTTGCTATAATCATTTGCTTTCACCCATGTCTCGTCAGCCCTCACCAGCTGTTCCTTGAAAGACAAAGCTAGGGTCTGATCAGAGGGTGACCTCTGGCACCACAGCAATATACTTTGAGGGACATTTCTTCCTCCTTGTGGCCAATGCTTAACTTCCAAGGTGCACTCTGTGGAAGTTTTTTCTTCTGCTTTTTCCTACTCCCAAAGGAAGCTCCATCAGGGTGGAAACCCCTCCTGAAGTAGGCATCCCAACCCAGCAGGCTCCTTGCGGCCTGTCAGCCAAGGAGACACAAGTCACCTCAGCAGCACCTTCCAAGCCAGGGGCCTGCTGCTGGCCTTGCAGCTTCTTGGCTAGACACAGCCAAGCCTTGTGCCTGCTGCTGCCCACTCATGGACTCAAGCAGAAGGGACAGGACAACCCACCTGGGGGCCTTCTTTCTGCCTGGGTCCTGCTGGGTCTGGAGGCAGAGGGGATCCCACAGTCAGCATGCCAAGCAGGTGCCTTCTGCAGGTGCCTTCTGCTGGCCTATCAGGGCCACTGCCAGATGTCAGCCCAAAAGTGCAGATCCCAGGGAGAAGGCAAGGCTGACCTGCCACCTCCAGACACAAGTGACCTCACAGTCCCTTTGCGTGACACGTTCCTGCTGCTGCCCTATCAAGTGCAGAGACAGAAGTGACCTCACAGTCCCTGCCACAGTCACATTGGTCCTGCTGGGGCAGGAGATCCTGAGGCAGAGCTGAGCTGCTAAGGGCAATCCCACCCATCTCCTCCTTGTGGCCCACAAGCTGATCAGATCAGGGTGAGCAAGAGCGAAAAGGTAAGGGAAAGGGGCTATGGGCTGCGTTTTGGCTTGAAGGGATACTTTGAGGTCAGGCATAAGAATAGTGGATTCCTGCCAGGGTGTGGAGTAGCATTTAGGTTTGGGGATTAATGTCACTCGTTAAAATAAGTGCAAGGCTTTACATGACTGTTTTAAGTCAGTGTTACAGCTGAACGTTCTAACCTCACAGAAATCATTACTTTCTGCTGGCCAAGCTCCTCTTCCCTCCCGCAAATCTCACATCTCTCCTGGCCAGGCTTCTCCTGACTTCCCCATATCAGTCATCTTCCTAGGGGCAGCTTTCTGATGGCTTTCATGATCTCAGAGTATCTGTCTCATATCTGTTGGCTACTCCTTTCTTGAGACTGACGTGGCCCCTAAGTCAGGATGGAAAATAACCCAAAGCTGTAGGTGAACCCTGCACAATATGCCCAGCAGTTCTTGTACCACCCCAAAATTTTGTTTCCTGCCTCCAACTTCTGGATATGGAATGGCTTCTGTGCACCCAGGGTACCTTTTTCCAAACCCTCATGCATGGTTCAGTTTGCCCCAAGCGTCTTGGAGGCAGTGGCCCCCTCTCTGTAGAAAACTGAAAGCAGTCCTAAAGGATGACTTCAGGCAAAAGCTGACACCTCTGACATGACAACCCCTACCCAAGACCTCTTCCTCTATGGGGCCTACCAGGTACATAGAAAGAGCTAATCTCAGAAACTACATGCACAGCAAGTGCCTTCTGCTGCCCTCCAAGGACACTGGCAGATGTGAGCCTAAAGGCACAGATCCCAGCCAGGAGTCAAGGGTGACCTGTCAGCTACATCAGAAAGAGCGGTTAGGGTTAGGGTTAGGGTTAGGGTTAGGGTTAGGGTTAGGGTTAGGGTTAGGGTTAGGGTTAGCGTTAGGGTTAGGATTATGGTTAGGGTTAGGGTTAGGGTTAGTGTACGATACTGGTTAGGGTTAGGGTTAGGGTTAGGGTTAGGGTTAGGGTTAGGGTTAGGGTTAGCGTTAGGGTTAGGATTATGATTAGGGTTAGGGTTAGGGTTAGTGTACGATACTGGTTAGGGTTAGGGTTAGGGTTAGGGTTAGGGTTAGGGTTAGGGTTAGGATTAGGGTTATGGTTAGTGTTAGTGTTAGGGTTAGGTTTAGGGTTAGAATTTGGGTTTGGATTAGGGTCAGGGTCAGGGTCAGGTTTAGATTTAGGGTCAGGTTAAGTGTTTGGGTCAGGGACAGAGACAGGGCCAGTTTTAGGGTCAGGGTCAGGTTTAGGGTCAGGGTCAGGATTAGGGTCAGGGTCACATTCTCGGTCAGGGTTAGGGTCAGGGTCAGGGTCAGGGTCAGGGTCAGGGTCAGGACCAGGGTTAGGGTCAGTTCAGGGTAAGGGTCAGGGTCAGGGTCAGAGTTAGGGTCGGACTTAAGGTTAGGGTGAGGGTCAGGGTCAGAGTTAGGGTCAGACTTAAGGTTAGGGTAAGGGTCAGGGTTAGGGTCAGGGTCAGGGTCAGACGTAGTGTCAGGGTCAGGGTCAGGTTCAAAGTCAGGTTTTGGTTCAGGGTCAGGGTCAGGGTTAGGGTCAGGGTCAGGGTCAGTGTCAGGGTCAGGTTCAGGGTCAAGTTCAGGGTTAGGGTCAGGGTCAGATTTAGGTTTAGGGTCAGGGTCAGGGTCAGGGTTAGGGTTAGGGTCAGGGTCAGGGTAAAGGTCAGGGTCAAGTTCAGGGTCTGGGTCAGGGTCAGGGTCAGATTTAAGTTTAGGGTCAGGGTCAGGGTTAGGGTCAGGTTCAGGGTTAGGGTTAGGGTCAGGGTCAGGGTAAAGGTCAGGGTTAGGGTCAGGGTCAGGGTTAGGGTCAGGTTTAGGGTCAGGGTCAGGGTCAGGGTCAGTGTCAGGGTCAGGTTCAGGGTCAAGTTCAGGGTTAGGGTCAGGGTCAGGGTCAGATTTAGGTTTAGGGTCAGGGTCAGGGTTAGGGTCAGGTTCAGGGTTAGGGTTAGGGTCAGGGTCAGGGTAAAGTTCAGGGTTAGGGTCAGGGTCAGGGTTAGGGTCAGGTTTAGGGTCAGGGTCAGGGTCAGGGTCAGGGTCAGTGTTAGGTTCAGACTTACGGTTAGGGTCAGGGTCAGGGTCAGGTTCAGTGTCAGGGTCAGGTTCAGGGTCAGGGTCAGGGTTAGGGTCAATGTCAGTGTCAGGGTTAGGGTCAGGGTCAGGGTCAGGGTCAGGATCAGGTTTAGTGTCAGGGTCAGTGTCAGGGTTAGGGTCAGGGTCAGGGTCAGGGTCAGGGTCAGGTTTAGTGTCAGGGTCAGGTTCAGGGTTATGGTTAGTGTCAGAGTCAGGTTCAGACTAAGGGTTAGGGTCAGGGTCAGGTTTAGTGGCAGGGTCAGGGTCAGGATTAGGGTTAGACTTTGGGTTAGTTTCAGGGTCATGATCAGGGTCAGGGTCAGGGTCAGGGTCATGATCAGGGTCAGGTTCAGGGTTAGGGTCAGGGTCAGATTTAGGTTTAGGGTCAGGGTCAGGGTCATGATCAGGGTCAGGTTTAGGGTTAGGGTCAGGGTCAGGGTCAGGTTGAGGGTCAGGGTCAGGGTTAGGGTCAGGGTAAGGTTTAGGCTTAGGTTCAGGGTCAGGGCAGTGTCAGGGTCAGGGTCATGGTCAGGGTTAGGTTCAGGGTCAGGGTCAGGGTTAGTTGTTCTTTTATGGCATTAGGGGCTATGGCAAACTTTTCTACGTTACTGATTAAGCAAATTTTTAGAAGGAGGGTTTGGTGTTCTGCTTGGGGTGTCAGGTTTGTGGTTAGGGTATGTGCAAGCTCTTTGGTTTAGCATTTCGTTTAGATCTGCAAGAATACTAGAGTTAATTAGAGCATTTTAATGCTAGTGTTAAGGGCAGGGATCAGGCTGAGCAACAGCGTAAACGTAGTGGAAAAGGGTTTTGGACTAATTTTAGCTTCAAGGGATATTTTATTCAAAAATTAGAGCAGTGAATTCCTCTCAGGGTGCGGATTGGCATTTAGATTTAGGTATTAATGTTACAGGTCAGAATTGGGTAAGGGCCTCACATGACTGCTTGAAGTCAGCTTTACGATGGAATCACAGCAACCTCTCAATTCCTTCAGTGCCCCAAGGGGCCAGGCACCTAAAGTTAAGGTTAGGAGATGCGTTGAATCTGAGGAGGTTAAAAAATCACTCACCAGACACCTTTTCTGGGGCTGTGTGAGCCCAGGGGACAGCAGTGAATGGAGCCCGCAGAGCGAGAGCCTGTCCGAGGTGGACTGACCTGAGCTCAAGTGCTCAATCTGGTGTGAGCAGGCAGAGGAGAGCTCTGCAGCCCCAGGGCACACAGCAGCCCCACCAAAGGAGCCTGGCCAGTGATTCTTTGCAGCCCTGGGGCAACGGCAGTGACCCCATGAGCTGGGTGTGCCTCCCAGCCTGCCCAGCACAGCCCTGCAGAGTGCCCCCGTGCCCCAGGCACCACAGCCCCCTCGCTCTGCAGAGCAGCACCACCAGCTGGGGCTGGGGCTGGGACTGGGGCTTGGAGGGCGCTTCCCCCGAGTGTCTTCTAGCCCAGCATCAGGTTTCTAGACTTCAGTGTGATCTTCACTGTGCACAGGGAGCTGAGAGACTGCCAACAGGCACGGGGCTGGAACATTGCCTGCAAGGTCCCTCCTGCCCTAGCACCTCCCAGGACTGGCACAGAACTGGCTCCTGTGCATCAGAGAGGCTGGGAGCCCAGCAGGCTTGAATGATGAAAACCAGATCACTTCTACTTGGGCTGCTTCTGGGCCAAAAGGGGGTGTTTTGTAGGCATGGTATTATGAGGGCAGTGGTGCCTCAGGAGCTGTCAGTCCAGTAGGAAGCGAATGGCTGTTAAGTGGCTGGGAGTTGACTTCTTTCTGAAGTAGCCGACAGCTCAACCCTTGACTCCTGGCTGGGATCTGTGCCTTTAGGCTCACATCTGCCGGTCTCCATGACAGGCCAGCAGATGCAGCTGCTCTGCACACAGTTTGTGAGATCCCCTCTTCCTAAGTAGCTGGTAGGCCCCATAGAGGAAGAGGTCTTGAATAGGGGTTGTCATGTCAGAGGTATCAGTTTTTGCCTAAACTCACCCTTCAGGGCTGCTTTTGTTGTGTTGCAGAGCTGCTGGGCATATTGAGAAGGGTGCTCCTATAGACCTTTGCGTCCTTCTCCAGACGTAAAGCAGATGTGTAAGGCTCTAGTCTAACCTGTAACATTAATACCTAAATCTAAATGCCACACCACACCCTGACAGGAATCCATTGCTCTTAATTTTTGACCAAAATATCCCTTGAAGCCAAAATTAGTCCATAAACATTTTCCATTACCTTTACGCTATGACTCACCCTGATCCCTGCCCTGATCTAGCATTAAAATGCTCTATTTATCCCAAGTCTTCTTGCAGACTGAAACAAAACCCTCAGCGAAAGAGCTTGCCCATACCCTAACTACAGACTTGACACCCCAAGATGAACACCAAACCCTCCTACTAAAAACTTGATTAATCTCTATCAGAGAAAGGTGAGCCTTAGTCCCTAATCCCATATATGAACATCGAACACCCAAAGCCCCAGTTCCTGTGCATTAACTTCTGCACATTCAACCCTTTTCCTAAAAGTTATCTTTAGGTGCTTGGCACCTTGGGGCAGAGCAGGAATTGTGAGACTTCTCAGCAGTCACATGGCATTCAAAGCTGAATGTGAAGAGCCATGGATCTGATCAGCTCGTGGGCCACATGGAGGAGATGGGTGGGAATGCTCTGAGGAGCTCAGCTCTGCCTCAGCATCTCCTGCCCCAGCAGGAGCAATGTGACTGTGGCAGGGACTGTGAGGTCATTTCTGTCTCTGCACTTGATAGGGCAGCAGCAGGAACGTGTCACAGAAAGGGACTGTGAGGTCATTTCTGTCTGGAGGTGACAGGTCACCCTTGACATAGATTGGGATCTGTACTTTTGGGCTGACATCTGGCAGTGGCCCTGCTAGGCCAGCAGAAGGCACCTGCTTGCTGACAGGCCGCAAGGAGCCTGCTGCGTTGGGATGCCTACTTCAGGAGTGGTTTCCACCCTGATGGAGCTTTCTTTGGTAGTAGGAAAGAGCAGGAGAGATAAAACTGCTACAAAGTGCACCTTACAAGTGTTGCACTGGCCATGTGGTGCCTCAGCACTGACCTCCTTTCTTGTCACCAGGTTTTCCCCCACACCCATTAAAGATGATCATTCTCCTCAATCCTCTTTTATTAAAGTGTTTATATAAACAGTTTTTATTGTCTTTGACAGTAATTTACAGCTTGAGTTCCAGCTGGGCTTTGGCCCTTCTAACTTTGACCTGCACAGCCCCATAACATTCATGACGCAGCTCCAGACAAACTGACAGCATGCATGGGAACGAAGCACAGAAGAGGTGGAACCTGGCAGCCTTCTATCTCCTATCCTGCAGTGATTCTCTGCTGCAATTCCGTTCAACTGGTTATTCCTGTATTATCCAAACTTTCCTGCAGCTCCTGATGCTGCTGTCTTGTCAGATAGCACAATCACATGAAGGTTGAACCGTCTGCCTGCAGAGATTTACTGCTGACAGAATGGAGCATCAGTGTGGGGGAACAACAAGAAACTGCAGGACTTTACCTACAGAAATCTCTTGGCATTTACAAGGAGAAGAGCCCAGTCCTGAACATGAGGAAGAGGAACTCCACACATCAGGGCAGACTGGGACCCCGCTGAGTGAACAGTGGCCAGGAGGAGGAGGGCCTGGGCACCACGAGGGATGCCATAAGAGCAGTGGTGCCTGCTCACCAGGAACCAGGTCAGCTTCCTACAGAGCTGCCTTACGAGGAGCATGGCCACCAAGAAAATCTGAGTTATCCGACTCAGCTCTGATCTGGTGTGGCATTACGGGGACAAAGTTCTAGAACCAACAGGGAAAGATTTATGCATCTGGGAGTCCCTAGGATAGCCTGGTATCACAGGATAGAGGGCTGTGACAAGGCTGAAAGTTGCAACAGGATCCAGGTCTTTATGTCCATGCCTATGGTTGTTGTATGTGCCAATGAGGCCGATGAGGAGACAGCTTATCCTTAAAGCACCAGGGCCTCATTGCCTCCTCACCCCACCCATGAATCAGGCTGGGGTTGTACCATTCTCCTGCACTTGGCCATGCACATCCTGCCCAGGAAGAGCCCTGAGCAACGTGGATGGGAACAGTTTTCCCTTCCTGGGTGCAAGGGAAAAAGGCTTATTCCTTTTGCTTAGAGAAACACATTCAATTTTCCTACACCTCAGTGTCACCTTCACACTGCCTTTGTTTCCTTGTCCTCACTGCCTCCAAAGTTCTGCTCTAACGAGCCCGAAGGGAGGCTGTGTTTCTGATTCAGGCTGAATTTCTCAGCATCCATTGGTAATTTCAATTTTATTTTATTTTATTTTATTTTATTTTATTTTATTTTATTTTATTTCTTTTTTTTTTTTTTTTTTTTTTTTTTTTTCCCTGACTAATCTTAGAAAAGGTTTCATGTGCTGAGCTGTGCTGCAGTAACAGGGACAAAGACTGCTGGCAGTGGAGGTGTCACACCTCCAGACTCTGCTTTTCCTCCCAAAGCAAGTCTCTAAAGAAGTCACCTTGGATCAATAGCAATAGGAGAATGATTCTCAAAACTGTACTGCAGCAAAATTCAGCCTTTAAAACAAAAAAAAAAGATTTGTATTAGGTGCTTTTTGAAATCTTCCTTAACTATGCCATGCAAGCTCTGCAAGTAACTGTACAAGGAGTGAAGGCTTGAAGAAGACTATGGAAGAGATGTTACACGTTTCTGCAATTTAATGAGTTCCATGGTGTATTTTGGTGCTGAGTTTATGAAGCTCAGGTACTGAGAGGAGAGTGATGTAACCGCTTGAGCAAGTAAAGTCAGAAGGACAAGTTGAAGTGACTTGGAGTATTAATGGGCCCCACTGAGGGCTGTTACTAACAAAGCCTCCCCAGGGCCTTGTTAGGGCAGATAATTGGAGGCCATGATTGCAGACAGGCAAAGCACTGTTCTGAAAAAAAGTCTTGTATTGTTTTGATGAAACAGAACAGCCAAGGCCTGACCCCAGCCACTGACAGGGGAGATCCTGCACTCCCATGTCTGGCTCAAGGCTCTTCCTGGGGTCTGTGGGATGTGGTGGGCAGTGGGATGCCATGAGAAGAACAGTGGTATGACACCTCCCAGCCTCTGCACAGGGTTGCAAGGAATCAAAGAGGCCCCACTGTAATGAGTATAAAATCTATCCTCATAAGCTCTAGCCAAGGGGACACAAGTGTCAGGGCTGTTGGGGCCTTCCCTTTTTACTAGCACCCTCTACCTTCTCCTCTGCAGGCTTCCCTATCGTGTGCCACAGTCTGACCTATTTCCTGGAAGTCTAAAGATACCCATCTCTGTTCAGCACCTTGCTCTCATTCCTTGCTTTCAGCAATGTCTCATCAATCCTCACCATATGTTCCCTGAAACACAAAGACAGGGGCCGATCAAAGGGTGACCTCTGGCATCACAGGGTGACCACAGCATGACCCTTTGAGTGACATTTTTTCCTCCTCATGTCAATGCATAACTTCCGAGGTGCACTCTGTGGCAGTTTTTCTCTCCTGCTCTTTCCTACTACCAAAGGACGCTCCATCAGGGAGGAAACCACTCCTGAAGTAGGCATCCCAACCCAGCAGGCTCCTTGCGGCCTCTCAGCCAACCAGTCAGACACAAGTCACCTCAGCAGCATCTTCCAAGCCAGGGGCCTGCTGCTGGCCTTGCAGCTTCTTGGCTAGACACAGCCAAGCCTTGTGCCTGCTGCTGCCCACTCATGGACTCAAGCAGAAGGGACAGGACAACCCATCTGGAGGCCTTCTTTCTGCCTGGGTCCTCCTGGCTCTGGAGGCAGAGGGGATCCCACAGTCAGCATGCCAAGCAGGTGCCTTCTGCTGGCCTAGCAGGGCCACTGCCAGATGTCAGCCCAAAAGTGCAGCTCCCAGGGAGAAGGCAAGGCTGACCTGCCACCTCCAGACACAAGTGACCTCACAGTCCCTTTCTGTGACACGTTCCTGCTGCTGCCCTATCAAGTGCAGAGACAGAAGTGACCTCACAGTCACTGCCATAGTCACATTGCTCCTGCTGGGCCATCAGATCCTGAGGTAGAGATGACCTCTCTCTTACCCCCTAGGTACCTGTTTTTCTCTTTCTGGGTTAGAGACACAGCAAAGTTTTATTGGGAGTGTGTGTTGTCCTGCTAGTGGTGTCAGGTCTGTGGTTAAGGCATAGACAAGATCTACGGTCCAGGGTTTTTTAGGTCTGCCAAGGAGTCTAGGGTTAAACAGAGCATTTTCATGTTAGTGTTAAGGGAAGGCATTAGGGTTAGCAAGAGGAAAAAAAAATGGTTCCTTTCAGAGTACTGTAGTAGCATTTATGTTTAGTGATTAAAATGACTGTTTCAAGTAAGGAAAGGGCCATATGTGACTGTTTTAAGTCAGCTGTACCACAGCATCTACATTACATAAACCGTCTTACTTCTACGAAATCATAAGTTTCTGCTGGCCAAGCTCTTCTTCCCACAGAATCACAGAATCACAGAATTGTCTAGGTTGGAAGAGAGCTCAAGATCATCGAGTCCAACCTCTGACCTAACACTAACAAGTCCTCCACTAAACCATATCCCTAAGCTCTATATCTAAACGTCTTTAAAGACCTCCAGGGATGGTGACTCCACCATTTCCCTGGACAGCCCATTCCAATGCCTAACTACCCCCTCGGTAAAGAAGTTCTTCCTAATATCCAACCTAAAACTCCCCTGGTGCAACTGTAGCCCATTCCCCCTCATCCGGTCACTGGGCACATGGGAGAACAGACCAACCCCCACCTCTCTACAGCCTCCTTTGAGGTAGAGAGCAAAAAGGTCGCCCCTGAGCCTCCTCTTCTCCAGGCTGAACAAGCCCAGCTCCCTCAGCCGCTCCTCGTAGGACTTGTTCTCCAGATCCTTCACCAGCTTGATTGTCCTTCTCTGGACTCGCTCGAGCACCTCGATGTCCTTCTTGTAGCGAGGGGCCCAAAACTGAACACAGTACTCGAGGTGCGGCCTCACCAGAGCCAAGTACGGGGGGACAATCACTTCCCTCGCCCTGCTGGCCACACTGCTTCTTATACAAGCCAGGATGCTGTTGGCCTTCTTGGCCACTTGGGCACACTGCTGGCTCATATTCAGCTGACTATCAACCATCACTTCCAGGTCCTTCTCTGCCAGGCAGCTTTCCAACCACTCATCTCCCAGCCTGGAGCTCTGCTTGGGGTTATTGCGCCCCAGGTGCAGGACCCGACACTTGGCCTTGTTGAAGTTCATACAGCTGGCCTCAGCCCATCGGTCCAGCCTATCCAGATCCTCCTGCAGAGCTTTCCTACCCTCGAGCAGATCGACACATGCACCTACCTTGGTGTCATCTGCAAATTTAATGAGGGTGCACTCGATCCCCTCATCCAGATCATTGATAAAGATATTAAAGAGGACTGGCCCTAGTACTGAGTACTCATGCTAAATCCAAAACACAGCTTCATACCAGCTACTAGGAAGAAAATTATCTCGATCCTAGCCAACACCAGGACACCCACAGACTAAGGGCATGATATATCTGCGTGTATATCATCTGAGAAAAGGTGGTGGTGATTAACTGGAAAGTACTGGAGCATGGTGTAGATGGTATGGAATATGGGGTGGATATTGTCCATGTGTTGGCTGGGATAGACTTAATTTCCTTCTTATTAGAAGATTCAGTGCTGTGTTTTGTATATAGGATGCAGTTCCAGACAAAGTAACAGCATGCATGAGAAGGAAGAACAGGAAAAGTGGAATCTGGCAGCCTTCTATCCCCCACCCTTCCCTGATTCTGTGCTGTAATTCCATTCAACTAGTTCCTGCTGTATAATCCAAACTGTCCTACAAACTCCTGCTACTGTTACCTTGTGAGAAACAGCATAGTCAGGGTGAGCCATCTGCCTGCAGACATTAACAGCTGACAGAATGGAGCATCAGCGTGGGGCAACCTTAGAAACTGTGGGATTTTGCCTACACAAACCTCCTGACATTTACAAGGAGAAAAGCCCAATCCTTCACCAGAAGAAGAGGGACCCCACACATCAGAGCAGACTGGGACCCTGCTGAGTGAGCAGTGGCCAGGAGGAGGAGGGCCTGGGCACCACGAGGGATGCCATACGAGCAGTGGTGCCTGCTCACCAGGAGCCAGGCCAGCTTCCTAGAAAGCTGCCATATGAGAAGCATGGCCACCAAGAAAATCTGAGTTATCATACTCAGCTCAGGTTGAATGTGACACTACCCACAGAAGGGTCTGCATCCAGCAGTGGAAGATTTGGGAGTCCGGGAGTCCCTCAGACACTCTGGTGAGGAGAGGAACAATGGCTGTGACAAGGCTGAAAGCCCCAACAGGACCCAGGTCTTTGTGTCCATGGCTATGGCTGTTGTCTCTGCCACTAAGGCCTAGGAGCAGACAGCTGATCGTTAAAGCACCAAGGCCTCATTGCCTCCTAGCCCCCACCCATGAACCAGGCAGGGGTCGTACCATTCTCCGGCACTTGGCCATGCACCTCCCCATCTCCTACTGCCCCACAAAGAGCCCTGAGCAACCTGTAAAGGAAAGGATCTCCCTTCCCAAGCGCTTGAGGTCAAGGCCTGACCCTTGTGCTTGTTGACACACATCCAGTTTTCCTCCACATCAGAGTCACCTTCACATTGCCTTTGTCTCCTTGTCCTCACTGCCTCCAGTGTTCTGCTCTAACGAGCTCCAAGGGAGGCTGTGTCAGTGCTGGCCCTCAGGGGGACACTGCAGGAAACTTGCCTCTGACTTGCACTTCTGGAGAGATGTCTGCAATTGTCTCTGAGGGCCTGAGGTTTGTGGGCTCATCAGCAAAGCCCCTAGAGGGGTGATTCCAGTGCCTTGGGCTGGTGCTGTGCTGCTGAGCTGGGCCAGGCTCGTGGGACAGAGAGAGCTGGTGGCAAGAGGGCCCTGGTGCAGAGAGACAGCTGTGCCCAGGAGCAGCTCCTCTGCACAGCGCAGCAGGAAAGAGACAGAGGCACAGACACAGAGAGAAGAAAAGGAGAGAGGGGCTGAAGGCAGTTGGGAGTGGAAGGATGTTGAGAGCTGCCTGCAGGAGAAACCTGCACAGCCCTTGACAAGGTAAGTGTCTGGCTGCAGGGCCATGCAGCTGCAGGTCCTGGAAGGGTCTCCTGCTGGGTCTTGTTTCTGGGAGGGCAGTGGGCAATGCAGTAGGCTTTGAGAGTCCTGCTGGCTTGCAGTGCGAGGTGAGGAAGTCTGGCAGAAGCCCCGTGGAGTGTCATAACCTAGCTACCCCTGGTCAGATAAGAGAGCAGTGGACAAGCTTCCTCCAGACCCTGCAGGGGATGCAGCTGGGATAGTGGGACACCCCAGCTTGCAGATATCCAGCTCTGTCTGTGGGGCATCCTCCTGGGCTGCAGGCTGCTGTCCTGCAGGATGCAGCTCTCTCATGGCATCCCTGTGTTATCCAGGTGCCCCAAGGAGGAGGCAGCTCCTTGCTGAGGCCATGTCCGTGCTGCTGGATGGCTGTCTGTGGACAGCTGGAGTGAGGCCTCTGCACCCCTGGTTAGGAGGGAAGAGCTGAGATTCCTTTCCATCACCTGCAGAGAAGATGAAGATTCTGTCCCTCTGCACTTCTACTGCAGCTTCTGTGCTCTCGGCTGTCTCAACTTTCTTCTCAGAGAAATCCCTGAACAATTATAGGGATAAGTACTAGAAAAAAAAAAAAAAAGAAAAAGAAAAAGAAAAAAAAAGAAAATTCTACGTTACTCAAGCAAGAAAGCTGCAGAAAGGTTCTGCTGCAAAGAGAGAGGCTGAGGCTGTGGTGTGCTTTAAGACTTGCAATAGCTTTTCCTGAGAGAAGTTGGTTCTAACATTTTTCTGCCTTCTTGTCTTCAGCAGACAACTGTGTCAAGAGTCAGCAAATGCCCAACATCAGCTCTGTGAGCGAGTTCCTCCTGCTGGCATTCACAGACACGCGCGAGCTGCAGCTCCTGCACTTCGCACTCTTGCTGGGCATCTACCTGGCTGCCCTCCTGGGCAACGGCCTCATCCTCAGCGCCGTAGCCTGCGACCACCGCCTCCACACCCCCATGTACTTCTTCCTCCTCAACCTCGCCCTCCTCGACCTGGGATGCATCTCCACCACTCTCCCCAAAGCCATGGCCAATGCCCTCTGGGACACCAGGGCCATCTCCCATCAAGGCTGTGCTGCACAGGTCTTTCTCTTTGTCTTCTTGTTTGGGGCAGAATATTCCCTTCTCACCGTCATGGCCTACGACCGCTACATTGCCATCTGCAAGCCCCTGCACTACGGAAGCCTCGTGGGCAGCAGAGCTTGTGCCCAGATGGCAGCAGCTGCCTGGGGCAGTGGCTTTCTCAATGCTGTCCTGCACATGGCCAGCACATTTTCCCTGCCCCTCTGCCAAGGCAATGTTGTGAACCAGTTCTTCTGTGAAATCCCCCAGATCCTCAAGCTCTCCTGCTCAGATGCCTACCTCAGGGAAGCTAGGGTACTTTTCTTTACTTTTTGTTCAGTCTTTGGTTGTTTCATTTTCATTGTGCTGTCCTAAGTGCAGATCTTCAGGGCTGTGCTGAGGATGCCCTCTGAGCAGGGCCGGCACAAAGCTTTTTCCACGTGCCTCCCTCACCTGGCCGTGGTCAGCCTCTTTGTCAGCACTGCCATGTTTGCGTACCTGAAGCCCAACTCAATCTCTTCCCCATCCCTGGATCTGCTGGTGTCACTTCTGTACGCAGTGGTACCTCCAGCAGTGAACCCTCTCATTTACAGCATGAGGAACCAGGAGCTCAAGGATGCAGTGAGGAAACTGTTTTTGCATGTGCTTATTAAACATCAATATTGTTAATATTATTGTGATTTTTATCATATTATTTTTATCCTTAGTATTATTATCATATTGTAAACATTAATAATAATCCTGTCAGGACTACTATTGTATTTGAGAAACGAACATGACAGATTTTCATATCATTTTTCTTTTCTTTTTATTATTTTCATAACTTCTGATATTGGTTTAATTTATTTAGTAATTTTTTACTTTGAGTACATCTTCTAATCAACCTATTGAACTAGGCATCCTCTGTAGGTATAGACAATAAAGCAGACAGCATAAATTCACTGGTCTCAGCTGCCATCTCTTCCCATCCCCTCTGGAGCTGGGGGAGCAGCCCCAGCACGCAGGAGGGGCTCGGGGCCAAGAACCCAGCTGCCACATGCAGGAGCAGCCCCGGTGGCCCTCGGGGCTGCCCCTCACTGCCCGCTGGGCTCTGCCTCTCTGCTGCCTTTGGGTCGGGGCTGCTGCTTCCCTGGAGCCATGGCCATGGCCAGCAGCAGGACGTGGCCTTTTCCCTGCTGCTCTCTTTTGGCTTCCACATCGTTCTCTTGTGCTCTCCCATTCCACTAAGCCTTTAGAGCTCATGTGCCTTGCTGAGAGTCTTGTTATCTGTACAGGGGTATCTCTTTCTTTGCACAGCTCTTCCAAAGCTTGTGCTAGGAATATACCAAAGGAACTCCTGCATGAACGGGCCTCTTGCATTTCGGGGTTTCACCATAGATCAAAACTTCAGTGTAGTCCTGGACTAAGAGCTCCCTTCTTGGCTGCACATGGCTCAGCAAAGAATAATTGGCCTTGACTGGCCTGGGAGTGTCCTGAAGATGCTTGGTCTGATGGCAAATGGCATCCTGGAGAGGAATCTGGAGCTGCTCTCTGTCTGGGCCAGGCCTCTTGTGCTGGCCTGGGGAGAGGGGCTGGCCCTGCAGGGCACAGGCACTGTGTGCTGGGGATCTCCTAGGCAAGAGAGCAGGGCTCCTGCAGCTTCAGGGGTGTTCCATCTCGTGAGCCGTGGCAAGTCCCAGTACGGGGGCTGCTGGGGAGGCCCAGAGCCGCCTTTGTGGCAGCAGCTGTGGTGCCTTGCGAGGGGCTGGGGCTGTGGTGGCCGTGCCCAGAGACCTGCAGCAGCCTGCGGTGGGCACTGCCCTGGGGCCAGCACAGCCTGGGCTGCTGGGTTGGGCTGGGGAGAGGGCAGGGAGGTGGGGAGAGGTGGGCAGGGGCTGGGCTGGGCTGGGCAGTGCCCAGCAGAGGGCAACAGCAGCGTCAGGGAGCGGTGGCAGCATGCAGGGGAGGGCTCCCAGCAGGGCTTGGTGCTGCAGAGGCAGGGCTGCGCGAAGGGAGCCCAGAGCTGCAGGGGCAGGGGAGAGGAGGCCGCTCTGGGCCCTTGCTGGGCTGGTCAGAGCAGGAAGGGGGCCCAGAGCATTCTTCCCTTCCCCGCAGCCTGCCAGGACCTGCAAGGTGCTCTTGGAGCATCCAGGGCCAGGATCTGCACCGTGGTGAGCAGGGAGAGGGCAAAGCCTCTCTGAAAAAGAGGCTGAAACTGAAAAATGTCCCTCCCCTGTCCCGTGGTGTGACAGCGCCAGTGTGGAACAGGTTTCCTTTATTTGATATAGTTCTTGTATAATTTACATTGATGGTGGCACAGCAAGAGCGTTCTTTCACCAGTGATGTACATCCTTCGTCATGTTAGGACACAACTCAACATCCTTCACTCTGCTTATTCTCATGGATGAACTGGATTAGGTCTCCTTGATTATTCTGAGGCACGATGCAATGCTTTTGCCTTCTGCTACATGTACTGGGTTCCGCAATAAAAGGTGGAAACAGGAAGAAGAGGGGAAGGGTGGGCTCTTGTTGGGAAAACGTCGGTCCTCCTCCCCAACACCGGCTACGTGCGTTGAGGCCCTGCTTCAAGGACGTGGTCAAGCATCGCACATTTGTGGGAAGTAGAGAGTAATTTCTTTCCTCTGCACTTCCACATAGCCTTTATTTGTTTTGTTTGTTTGTTTTCCTTCTGTATCTTTTCCCCTTTCCTTTTTTTTTTTTTTTTTTTTTTTTTTTCCCTTTAGGTAAATTGTTTAGTTCATAATAATTTTTCCTTAATAATTATAATTATTATTATTATTTCCCTTTAATTAAATTATCCATATCTCAACCCGTAAGTTGTTCTTTACTTTATTTCTTCCCCTCCTCATCTAAGGAGGGGGAGTGAGAGAGCCTTTCTGGTGTTTAGCTGCCCAGCACGGTAAAACCACACTACTACAGCACAACATGTTTGACCTTCCCTTATGCCGCACATTGACCACACAGGTCATTTCGTATTTTTCAGTTTCAAAACCTTAGTTGGATGAGGGCCATTTCCAAAGCAGGGCAAGCTGATAGGTTCTGGCTCAGCCATTTGAAGCATGCTATACTTGAGTTTATCAGCCTGAGTTTGCTAAAGATGACCCAGGAAGGTAAACAGATGTTCATGTGTCTAGTAGGAATAAGGGAGAGTATCTCAGGTTTCCAATGGACATTTCAAATCTAGGTCAGTCCAAGGAACCCACTGAAGAAGAGGTTTGTCTTTGAAGGGGTGTTCCTGTGCTGGACTGGGCTGCAGTTGCAGGGACAAAGACCACTGCTGGCAGCGGAGGTGCCCTGGGTACTCCACCTGGCTCCACCTGATTTTCCCAAAGGGCTCCTGCCTCCTGCAGGTCTTTTCTGACATCTGCCAGTCCAGGCAAGTGCCTCAAACACAACAGGACCACAGGAGGTTTTCCCTGGTCAGACAGCAACGCTCTGCCTGAGTACCCAGTTATTTCTTTAGTTCTTAACTAATAAAACAACTACTCATCAGCTCAAATGATTCAATTCCTTCTGTAAAATGCCTCACGTGAAGTGTAATTCCAATCAGGAGGAAATTATAATTTCCACGATCTATATTCGAAGAAATACAGATAATCTCCTTTACTTGCATTCTCATCACTTTGTCTGTCATGGTGTGCTCCTTCATCTTCCAGGGACAACACCCATCCTGATTACACAGAACATGCTGAATGTCCCCATTCCAGCTGCCTGTCTGGACCTATGAACTTCCCATGGTTCTCCTGGTTTGCCCTCCCCTTTCTCTTTAATCATTCAGACCGCTCTCACCAACCCAGTTGCTGCTTTGAGTTTCAGTGAGTTCAAGCTCACCCATCTCTCAGCAGTGTGTCTAATGGTTTCCTTAGTAAGACACTCATCATTTATCATGGAATTAGTATGATATGGATTAATATTAACACAATTCTCTGAAATTTCCTATTACTCACTGAAAAATACATCATGTACAGTCATCCTTTTGGGAAGGTAAACCTCACTGGAGGCAACAAA
This sequence comes from Clangula hyemalis, assembly GCA_963989345.1. The sequence goes on along the minus strand of CAXDIO010000168.1, from coordinate 2,061,437 downwards.
ATAAGGAACTTGAGATTTGTTTTTTTTTAAAAAAATTGCAGCATGATTTCCTGTTGTTTGTTTTGAAATCGGAAAAACCCTGCTCTTCCTACCTAAGCAGGGCTTCAAAGGTCAAAACCTAGACCACCACCTATAGGAGAATGACTTTCTAACCTGAAACACAACAAAATTCAGCCTTTGAAATGAGGAAAGATTTCTATTAGATGCTCTTTGAAATCTTCCCGCTTAACTAGAACATGTAAGCTCTACAATTAGCTGAACAAGTCTTGAATACTTGAAGAAAGTGGTGGGAGAGATGTGGCTCCTTAGGAGTTTCTGTGTTTTAATGAGTTCCATGGTGTATTTTGGTGCTGAGTCAAAGAAACTTGGGTACTGAGAGGAGAATGATGCAACTGTGCGAAAAAGCAAACTCAAAAGGAAAAGCTGAAGTGACTTGGAGTATGAATGGGCCCCACTGAGGGCTGTTACTAACAAAGCCTCCCCAGGGACTGGTTAGGGCAGATAATTGGAGGCCATGATTGCAGACAGGCAAAGCACTGTGCTGAGAAAAGTCTTGGTTGGTTTTGGTGAAGCAAAAGGTCTAAGGCCTGACCCCAGCCACTGTGAGGGGAGATCCTGCACCCCCCTGTCTGGCTCAGGACTTTTCCTGGGGGTCTGAGGAATGTGGTGGGCAGTGTGATGCCATGAGAAGAACACTGGTATGACACCACCCTGCCTCTGCACAGGGTTGCAAGGAAGCAAAGAGGCTGCACTGCAATGACTATATGTCATCTTCTCATACGCTCTAGCCAAAGTGACAGGGCTGTTGGGGCCTTCCATTCTTGCCAGAACTCTCTGCCTTCTCTTCTGCATGCTTAAATATGCTGTCCCACACTTTGTCCTATTTCCTGGAAGTCTGCAGACACCCGTCTCTGTTCACCACCTTGCTCTCATCCCAGCATTTCCATCATTTCACAAATGTCTCATCAACCTTCACCAGCTGTTCCTTGAAAAATGAAGCTAGGGTCTGATCATAGACACTCACCAGCAGCTTCCAAGCCAGGGGCCTGCTGCTGGCCTTGCAGCTTCTTGGCTAGACACAGCCAAGCCTTGTGCCTGCTGCTGCCCACTCATGGACTCAAGCAGAAGGGACAGGACAACCCATCTGGAGGCCTTCTTTCTGCCTGGGTCCTCCTGGCTCTGGAGGCAGAGGGGATCCCACAGTCAGCATGCCAAGCAGGTGCCTTCTGCTGGCCTAGCAGGGCCACTGCCAGATGTCAGCCCAAAAGTGCAGCTCCCAGGGAGAAGCCAAGGCTGACCTGCCACCTCCAGACACAAGGGACCTCACAGTCCCTTTGCGTAACACGTACCTGCTGCTGCCCTATCAAGTGCAGAGACAGAAGTGACCTCACAGTCCCTGCCACAGTCACATTCCTGCTGCTGGGGCAGGAGATCCTGAGGCAGAGCTGAGCTGCTAAGGCATTCCCACCCATCTCCTCCTTGTGGCCCACAAGCTGATCAGATCAGGGTGAGCAAGAGAGAAAAGGTAAGGGAAAGGGGCTATGGGCTGCGTTTTGGCTTGAAGGGATACTTTGAGGTCAGGCATAAGAATAGTGGATTCCTGCCAGGTTGTGGAGTAGCATTTAGGTTTGGGGATTAATGTCACTCGTTAAAATAAGTGCAAGGCTTTACATGACTGTTTTAAGTCAGTGTTACAGCTGAACGTTCTAACCTCACAGAAATCATTACTTTCTGCTGGCCAAGCTCCTCTTCCCTCCCGCAAATCTCACATCTCTCCTGGCCAGGCTTCTCCTGACTTCCCCATATCAGTCATCTTCCTAGGGGCAGCTTTCTGATGGCTTTCATGATCTCAGAGTATCTGTCTCATATCTATTGGCTACTCCTTTCTTGAGACTGACGTGGCCCCTAAGTCAGGATGGAAAATAACCCAAAGCTGTAGGTGAACCCTGCACAATATGCCCAGCAGTTCTTGTACCACCCCAAAATTTTGTTTCCTGCCTCCAACTTCTGGATATGGAATGGCTTCTGTGCACCCAGGGTACCTTTTTCCAAACCCTCATGCATGGTTCAGTTTGCCCCAAGCGTCTTGGAGGCAGTGGCCCCCTCTCTGTAGAAAACTGAAAGCAGTCCTAAAGGATGACTTCAGGCAAAAGCTGACACCTCTGACATGACAACCCCTACCCAAGACCTCTTCCTCTATGGGGCCTACCAGGTACATAGAAAGAGCTAATCTCAGAAACTACATGCACAGCAAGTGCCTTCTGCTGCCCTCCAAGGACACTGGCAGATGTGAGCCTAAAGGCACAGATCCCAGCCAGGAGTCAAGGGTGACCTGTCAGCTACATCAGAAAGAGCGGTTAGGGTTAGGGTTAGGGTTAGGGTTAGGGTTAGGGTTAGGGTTAGGGTTAGCGTTAGGGTTAGGATTATGGTTAGGGTTAGGGTTAGGGTTAGGGTACGATACTGCTTAGGGTTAGGGTTAGGGTTAGGGTTAGGGTTAGGGTTAGGGTTAGGGTTAGGGTTAGGGTTAGGGTTAGGGTTAGGGTTAGGGTTAGGGTTAGGGTTAGGGTTAGCGTTAGGGTTAGGATTATGGTTAGGGTTAGGGTTAGGGTTAGTGTACGATACTGGTTAGGGTTAGGGTTAGGGTTAGGGTTAGTGTTAGGGTTAGGGTTAGGGTTAGGGTTAGGTTTAGGGTTAGGGTTAGGGTTAGGGTTAGGGTTAGGGTTAGGGTTAGGGTTAGGATTAGGGTTATGGTTAGTGTTAGTGTTAGGGTTAGGTTTAGGGTTAGAATTTGGGTTTGGATTAGGGTCAGGGTCAGGATCAGGGTCAGGGTCAGGTTTAGATTTAGGGTCAGGTTAAGTGTTTGGGTCAGGGACAGAGACAGGGCCAGTTTTAGGGTCAGGGTCAGGTTTAGGGTCAGGGTCAGGATTAGGGTCAGGGTCACATTCTCGGTCAGGGTTAGGGTCAGGGTCAGGGTCAGGGTCAGGGTCAGGGTCAGGGTCAGGACCAGGGTCAGGACCAGGGTTAGGGTCAGTTCAGGGTAAGGGTCAGGGTCAGGGTCAGAGTTAGGGTCGGACTTAAGGTTAGGGTAAGGGTCAGGGTTAGGGTCAGGGTCAGGGTCAGACGTAGTGTCAGGGTCAGGGTCAGGGTCAGGGTCAGGTTCAAAGTCAGGTTTTGGTTCAGGGTCAGAGTCAGGGTCAGGGACAGTTTCAGGGTCAGGGTCAGGATCAGGGTCAGGGTCAGGGTTAGGGTCAGGGTCAGGGTCAGTGTCAGGGTCAGGTTCAGGGTCAAGTTCAGGGTTAGGGTCAGGGTCAGATTTAGGTTTAGGGTCAGGGTCAGGGTCAGGGTTAGGGTTAGGGTCAGGGTCAGGGTAAAGGTCAGGGTCAAGTTCAGGGTTAGGGTCAGGGTCAGGGTCAGATTTAGGTTTAGGGTCAGGGTCAGGGTTAGGGTCAGGTTCAGGGTTAGGGTTAGGGTCAGGGTCAGGGTAAAGGTCAGGGTCAGGGTCAGGGTCAAGGTTAGGGTCAGGTTTATGGTCAGGGTCAGGGTCAGGGTCAGTGTCAGGGTCAGGTTCAGGGTCAAGTTCAGGGTTAGGGTCAGGGTCAGGGTCAGATTTAGGTTTAGGGTCAGGGTCAGGGTTAGGGTCAGGTTCAGGGTTAGGGTTAGGGTTAGGGTCAGGGTCAGGGTAAAGGTCAGGGTTAGGGTCAGGGTCAGGGTTAGGGTCAGGTTTAGGGTCAGGGTCAGGGTCAGGGTCAGGGTCAGTGTTAGGTTTAGGTTCAGGGTCAGGGTCAGGGTCAGGGTCAGGGTCAGGGTCAGGGTCAGGTTTAGTGTCAGGGTCAGGTTCAGGGTTACGGTTAGTGTCAGAGTCAGGTTCAGACTAAGGGTTAGGGTCAGGGTCAGGTTTAGTGGCAGGGTCAGGGTCAGGGCAAGGGTCAGGGTCAGGATTAGGGTCAGACTTTGGGTTAGTTTCAGGGTCATGATCAGGGTCAGGGTCAGGGTCAGGGTCATGATCAGGGTCAGGTTCAGGGTTAGGGTCAGGGTCAGATTTAGGTTTAGGGTCAGGGTCAGGGTCATGATCAGGGTCAGGTTTAGGGTTAGGGTCAGGGTCAGGGTCAGGTTGAGGGTCAGGGTCAGGGTTAGGGTCAGGGTAAGGTTTAGGCTTAGGTTCAGGGTCAGGGCAGTGTCAGGGTCAGGGTCATGGTCAGGGTTAGGTTCAGGGTCAGGGTCAGGGTTAGTTGTTCTTTTATGGCATTAGGGGCTATGGCAAACTTTTCTACGTTACTGATTAAGCAAATTTTTAGAAGGAGGGTTTGGTGTTCTGCTTGGGGTGTCAGGTTTGTGGTTAGGGTATGTGCAAGCTCTTTGGTTTAGCATTTCGTTTAGATCTGCAAGAATACTAGAGTTAATTAGAGCATTTTAATGCTAGTGTTAAGGGCAGGGATCAGGCTGAGCAACAGCGTAAACGTAGTGGAAAAGGGTTTTGGACTAATTTTAGCTTCAAGGGATATTTTATTCAAAAATTAGAGCAGTGAATTCCTCTCAGGGTGCGGATTGGCATTTAGATTTAGGTATTAATGTTACAGGTCAGAATTGGGTAAGGGCCTCACATGACTGCTTGAAGTCAGCTTTACGATGGAATCACAGCAACCTCTCAATTCCTTCAGTGCCCCAAGGGGCCAGGCACCTAAAGTTAAGGTTAGGAGATGCGTTGAATCTGAGGAGGTTAAAAAATCACTCACCAGACACCTTTTCTGGGGCTGTGTGAGCCCAGGGGACAGCAGTGAATGGAGCCCGCAGAGCGAGAGCCTGTCCGAGGTGGACTGACCTGAGCTCAAGTGCTCAATCTGGTGTGAGCAGGCAGAGGAGAGCTCTGCAGCCCCAGGGCACACAGCAGCCCCACCAAAGGAGCCTGGCCAGTGATTCTTTGCAGCCCTGGGGCAACGGCAGTGACCCCATGAGCTGGGTGTGCCTCCCAGCCTGCCCAGCACAGCCCTGCAGAGTGCCCCCGTGCCCCAGGCACCACAGCCCCCTCGCTCTGCAGAGCAGCACCACCAGCTGGGGCTGGGGCTGGGACTGGGGCTTGGAGGGCGCTTCCCCCGAGTGTCTTCTAGCCCAGCATCAGGTTTCTAGACTTCAGTGTGATCTTCACTGTGCACAGGGAGCTGAGAGACTGCCAACAGGCACGGGGCTGGAACATTGCCTGCAAGGTCCCTCCTGCCCTAGCACCTCCCAGGACTGGCACAGAACTGGCTCCTGTGCATCAGAGAGGCTGGGAGCCCAGCAGGCTTGAATGATGAAAACCAGATCACTTCTACTTGGGCTGCTTCTGGGCCAAAAGGGGGTGTTTTGTAGGCATGGTATTATGAGGGCAGTGGTGCCTCAGGAGCTGTCAGTCCAGTAGGAAGCGAATGGCTGTTAAGTGGCTGGGAGTTGACTTCTTTCTGAAGTAGCCGACAGCTCAACCCTTGACTCCTGGCTGGGATCTGTGCCTTTAGGCTCACATCTGCCGGTCTCCATGACAGGCCAGCAGATGCAGCTGCTCTGCACACAGTTTGTGAGATCCCCTCTTCCTAAGTAGCTGGTAGGCCCCATAGAGGAAGAGGTCTTGAATAGGGGTTGTCATGTCAGAGGTATCAGTTTTTGCCTAAACTCACCCTTCAGGGCTGCTTTTGTTGTGTTGCAGAGCTGCTGGGCATATTGAGAAGGGTGCTCCTATAGACCTTTGCGTCCTTCTCCAGACGTAAAGCAGATGTGTAAGGCTCTAGTCTAACCTGTAACATTAATACCTAAATCTAAATGCCACACCACACCCTGACAGGAATCCATTGCTCTAATTTTTGACCAAAATATCCCTTGAAGCCAAAATTAGTCCATAAACATTTTCCATTACCTTTACGCTATGACTCACCCTGATCCCTGCCCTGATCTAGCATTAAAATGCTCTATTTATCCCAAGTCTTCTTGCAGACTGAAACAAAACCCTCAGCGAAAGAGCTTGCCCATACCCTAACTACAGACTTGACACCCCAAGATGAACACCAAACCCTCCTACTAAAAACTTGATTAATCTCTATCAGAGAAAGGTGAGCCTTAGTCCCTAATCCCATATATGAACATCGAACACCCAAAGCCCCAGTTCCTGTGCATTAACTTCTGCACATTCAACCCTTTTCCTAAAAGTTATCTTTAGGTGCTTGGCACCTTGGGGCAGAGCAGGAATTGTGAGACTTCTCAGCAGTCACATGGCATTCAAAGCTGAATGTGAAGAGCCATGGATCTGATCAGCTCGTGGGCCACATGGAGGAGATGGGTGGGAATGCTCTGAGGAGCTCAGCTCTGCCTCAGCATCTCCTGCCCCAGCAGGAGCAATGTGACTGTGGCAGGGACTGTGAGGTCATTTCTGTCTCTGCACTTGATAGGGCAGCAGCAGGAACGTGTCACAGAAAGGGACTGTGAGGTCATTTCTGTCTGGAGGTGACAGGTCACCCTTGACATAGATTGGGATCTGTACTTTTGGGCTGACATCTGGCAGTGGCCCTGCTAGGCCAGCAGAAGGCACCTGCTTGCTGACAGGCCGCAAGGAGCCTGCTGCGTTGGGATGCCTACTTCAGGAGTGGTTTCCACCCTGATGGAGCTTTCTTTGGTAGTAGGAAAGAGCAGGAGAGATAAAACTGCTACAAAGTGCACCTTACAAGTGTTGCACTGGCCATGTGGTGCCTCAGCACTGACCTCCTTTCTTGTCACCAGGTTTTCCCCCACACCCATTAAAGATGATCATTCTCCTCAATCCTCTTTTATTAAAGTGTTTATATAAACAGTTTTTATTGTCTTTGACAGTAATTTACAGCTTGAGTTCCAGCTGGGCTTTGGCCCTTCTAACTTTGACCTGCACAGCCCCATAACATTCAGGACGCAGCTCCAGACAAACTGACAGCATGCATGAGAACGAAGCACAGAAGAGGTGGAACCTGGCAGCCTTCTATCTCCTATCCTGCAGTGATTCTCTGCTGCAATTCCATTCAACTGGTTATTCCTGTATTATCCAAACTTTCCTGCAGCTCCTGATGCTGCTGTCTTGTCAGATAGCACAATCACATGAAGGTTGAACCGTCTGCCTGCAGAGATTTACTGCTGACAGAATGGAGCATCAGTGTGGGGGAACAACAAGAAACTGCAGGACTTTACCTACAGAAATCTCTTGGCATTTACAAGGAGAAGAGCCCAGTCCTGAACATGAGGAAGAGGAACTCCACACATCAGGGCAGACTGGGACCCCGCTGAGTGAACAGTGGCCAGGAGGAGGAGGGCCTGGGCACCACGAGGGATGCCATAAGAGCAGTGGTGCCTGCTCACCAGGAACCAGGCCAGCTTCCTACAGAGCTGCCTTACGAGGAGCATGGCCACCAAGAAAATCTGAGTTATCCGACTCAGCTCTGATCTGGTGTGGCATTACGGGGACAAAGTTCTAGAACCAACAGGGAAAGATTTATGCATCTGGGAGTCCCTAGGATAGCCTGGTATCACAGGATAGAGGGCTGTGACAAGGCTGAAAGTTGCAACAGGATCCAGGTCTTTATGTCCATGCCTATGGTTGTTGTATGTGCCAATGAGGCCGATGAGGAGACAGCTTATCCTTAAAGCACCAGGGCCTCATTGCCTCCTCACCCCACCCATGAATCAGGCTGGGGTTGTACCATTCTCCTGCACTTGGCCATGCACATCCTGCCCAGGAAGAGCCCTGAGCAACGTGGATGGGAACAGTTTTCCCTTCCTGGGTGCAAGGGAAAAAGGCTTATTCCTTTTGCTTAGAGAAACACATTCAATTTTCCTACACCTCAGTGTCACCTTCACACTGCCTTTGTTTCCTTGTCCTCACTGCCTCCAAAGTTCTGCTCTAACGAGCCCGAAGGGAGGCTGTGTTTCTGATTCAGGCTGAATTTCTCAGCATCCATTGGTAATTTCAATTTTATTTTATTTTATTTTATTTTATTTTATTTTATTTTGTTTTATTTTATTTTATTTCTTTTTTTTTTTTTTTTTTTTTTTTTTTTTTTCCCTGACTAATCTTAGAAAAGGTTTCATGTGCTGAGCTGTGCTGCAGTAACAGGGACAAAGACTGCTGGCAGTGGAGGTGTCACACCTCCAGACTCTGCTTTTCCTCCCAAAGCAAGTCTCTAAAGAAGTCACCTTGGATCAATAGCAATAGGAGAATGATTCTCAAAACTGTACTGCAGCAAAATTCAGCCTTTAAAACAAAAAAAAAAGATTTGTATTAGGTGCTTTTTGAAATCTTCCTTAACTATGGCATGCAAGCTCTGCAATTAACTGTACAAGGAGTGAAGGCTTGAAGAAGACTATGGAAGAGATGTTACACGTTTCTGCAATTTAATGAGTTCCATGGTGTATTTTGGTGCTGAGTTTATGCAGCTCAGGTACTGAGAGGAGAGTGATGTAACCGCTTGAGCAAGTAAAGTCAGAAGGACAAGTTGAAGTGACTTGGAGTATTAATGGGCCCCACTGAGGGCTGTTACTAACAAAGCCTCCCCAGGGCCTTGTTAGGGCAGATAATTGGAGGCCATGATTGCAGACAGGCAAAGCACTGTTCTGAAAAAAAGTCTTGTATTGTTTTGATGAAACAGAACAGCCAAGGCCTGACCCCAGCCACTGACAGGGGAGATCCTGCACTCCCATGTCTGGCTCAAGGCTCTTCCTGGGGTCTGTGGGATGTGGTGGGCAGTGGGATGCCATGAGAAGAACAGTGGTATGACACCTCCCAGCCTCTGCACAGGGTTGCAAGGAATCAAAGAGGCCCCACTGTAATGAGTATAAAATCTATCCTCATAAGCTCTAGCCAAGGGGACACAAGTGTCAGGGCTGTTGGGGCCTTCCCTTTTTACTAGCACCCTCTACCTTCTCCTCTGCAGGCTTCCCTATCGTGTGCCACAGTCTGACCTATTTCCTGGAAGTCTAAAGATACCCATCTCTGTTCAGCACCTTGCTCTCATTCCTTGCTTTCAGCAATGTCTCATCAATCCTCACCATATGTTCCCTGAAACACAAAGACAGGGGCCGATCAAAGGGTGACCTCTGGCATCACAGGGTGACCACAGCATGACCCTTTGAGTGACATTTTTTCCTCCTCATGTCAATGCATAACTTCCGAGGTGCACTCTGTGGCAGTTTTTCTCTCCTGCTCTTTCCTACTACCAAAGGACGCTCCATCAGGGAGGAAACCACTCCTGAAGTAGGCATCCCAACCCAGCAGGCTCCTTGCGGCCTCTCAGCCAACCAGTCAGACACAAGTCACCTCAGCAGCATCTTCCAAGCCAGGGGCCTGCTGCTGGCCTTGCAGCTTCTTGGCTAGACACAGCCAAGCCTTGTGCCTGCTGCTGCCCACTCATGGACTCAAGCAGAAGGGACAGGACAACCCATCTGGGGGCCTTCTTTCTGCCTGGGTCCTCCTGGCTCTGGAGGCAGAGGGGATCCCACAGTCAGCATGCCAAGCAGGTGCCTTCTGCTGGCCTAGCAGGGCCACTGCCAGATGTCAGCCCAAAAGTGCAGCTCCCAGGGAGAAGGCAAGGCTGACCTGCCACCTCCAGACACAAGTGACCTCACAGTCCCTTTCTGTGACACGTTCCTGCTGCTGCCCTATCAAGTGCAGAGACAGAAGTGACCTCACAGTCACTGCCATAGTCACATTGCTCCTGCTGGGCCATCAGATCCTGAGGTAGAGATGACCTCTCTCTTACCCCCTAGGTACCTGTTTTTCTCTTTCTGGGTTAGAGACACAGCAAAGTTTTATTGGGAGTGTGTGTTGTCCTGCTAGTGGTGTCAGGTCTGTGGTTAAGTCATAGACAAGATCTACGGTCCAGGGTTTTTTAGGTCTGCCAAGGAGTCTAGGGTTAAACAGAGCATTTTCATGTTAGTGTTAAGGGAAGGCATTAGGGTTAGCAAGAGGAAAAAAAATGGTTCCTTTCAGAGTACTGTAGTAGCATTTATGTTTAGTGATTAAAATGACTGTTTCAAGTAAGGAAAGGGCCATATGTGACTGTTTTAAGTCAGCTGTACCACAGCATCTACATTACATAAACCGTCTTACTTCTACGAAATCATAAGTTTCTGCTGGCCAAGCTCTTCTTCCCACAGAATCACAGAATTGTCTAGGTTGGAAGAGAGCTCAAGATCATCGAGTCCAACCTCTGACCTAACACTAACAAGTCCTCCACTAAACCATATCCCTAAGCTCTATATCTAAACGTCTTTAAAGACCTCCAGGGATGGTGACTCCACCACTTCCCTGGACAGCCCATTCCAATGCCTAACTACCCCCTCGGTAAAGAAGTTCTTCCTAATATCCAACCTAAAACTCCCCTGGTGCAACTGTAGCCCATTCCCCCTCATCCGGTCACTGGGCACATGGGAGAACAGACCAACCCCCACCTCTCTACAGCCTCCTTTGAGGTAGCTGTAGAGAGCAAAAAGGTCGCCCCTGAGCCTCCTCTTCTCCAGGCTGAACAAGCCCAGCTCCCTCAGCCGCTCCTCGTAGGACTTGTTCTCCAGATCCTTCACCAGCTTGATTGTCCTTCTCTGGACTCGCTCGAGCACCTCGATGTCCTTCTTGTAGCTAGGGGCCCAAAACTGAACACAGTACTCGAGGTGCGGCCTCACCAGAGCCAAGTACGGGGGGACAATCACTTCCCTCGCCCTGCTGGCCACACTGCTTCTTATACAAGCCAGGATGCTGTTGGCCTTCTTGGCCACTTGGGCACACTGCTGGCTCATATTCAGCTGACTATCAACCATCACTTCCAGGTCCTTCTCTGCCAGGCAGCTTTCCAACCACTCATCTCCCAGCCTGGAGCTCTGCTTGGGGTTGTTGCGCCTCAGGTGCAGGACCCGGCACTTGGCCTTGTTGAAGTTCATACAGCTGGCCTCAGCCCATCGGTCCAGCCTATCCAGATCCTCCTGCAGAGCTTTCCTACCCTCGAGCAGATCGACACATGCACCTACCTTGGTGTCATCTGCAAATTTAGTGAGGGTGCACTCGATCCCCTCATCCAGATCATTGATAAAGATATTAAAGAGGACTGGCCCTAGTACTGAGTACTCATGCTAAATCCAAAACACAGCTTCATACCAGCTACTAGGAAGAAAATTATCTCGATCCTAGCCAACACCAGGACACCCACAGACTAAGGGCATGATATATCTGCGTGTATATCATCTGAGAAAAGGTGGTGGTGATTAACTGGAAAGTACTGGAGCATGGTGTAGATGGTATGGAATATGGGGTGGATATTGTCCATGTGTTGGCTGGGATAGACTTAATTTCCTTCTTATTAGAAGATACAGTGCTGTGTTTTGTATATAGGATGCAGTTCCAGACAAAGTAACAGCATGCATGAGAAGGAAGAACAGGAAAAGTGGAATCTGGCAGCCTTCTATCCCCCACCCTTCCCTGATTCTGTGCTGTAATTCCATTCAACTAGTTCCTGCTGTATAATCCAAACTGTCCTACAAACTCCTGCTACTGTTACCTTGTGAGAAACAGCATAGTCAGGGTGAGCCATCTGCCTGCAGACATTAACAGCTGACAGAATGGAGCATCAGCGTGGGGCAACCTTAGAAACTGTGGGATTTTGCCTACACAAACCTCCTGACATTTACAAGGAGAAAAGCCCAATCCTTCACCAGAAGAAGAGGGACCCCACACATCAGAGCAGACTGGGACCCTGCTGAGTGAGCAGTGGCCAGGAGGAGGAGGGCCTGGGCACCACGAGGGATGCCATACGAGCAGTGGTGCCTGCTCACCAGGAGCCAGGCCAGCTTCCTAGAAAGCTGCCATATGAGAAGCATGGCCACCAAGAAAATCTGAGTTATCATACTCAGCTCAGGTTGAATGTGACACTACCCACAGAAGGGTCTGCATCCAGCAGTGGAAGATTTGGGAGTCCGGGAGTCCCTCAGACACTCTGGTGAGGAGAGGAACAATGGCTGTGGCAAGGCTGAAAGCCCCAACAGGACCCAGGTCTTTGTGTCCATGGCTATGGCTGTTGTCTCTGCCACTAAGGCCTAGGAGCAGACAGCTGATCGTTAAAGCACCAAGGCCTCATTGCCTCCTAGCCCCCACCCATGAACCAGGCAGGGGTCGTACCATTCTCCGGCACTTGGCCATGCACCTCCCCATCTCCTACTGCCCCACAAAGAGCCCTGAGCAACCTGTAAAGGAAAGGATCTCCCTTCCCAAGCGCTTGAGGTCAAGGCCTGACCCTTGTGCTTGTTGACACACATCCAGTTTTCCTCCACATGAGAGTCACCTTCACATTGCCTTTGTCTCCTTGTCCTCACTGCCTCCAGTGTTCTGCTCTAACGAGCTCCAAGGGAGGCTGTGTCAGTGCTGGCCCTCAGGGGGACACTGCAGGAAACTTGCCTCTGACTTGCACTTCTGGAGAGATGTCTGCAATTGTCTCTGAGGGCCTGAGGTTTGTGGGCTCATCAGCAAAGCCCCTAGAGGGGTGATTCCAGTGCCTTGGGCTGGTGCTGTGCTGCTGAGCTGGGCCAGGCTCGTGGGACAGAGAGAGCTGGTGGCAAGAGGGCCCTGGTGCAGAGAGACAGCTGTGCCCAGGAGCAGCTCCTCTGCACAGCGCAGCAGGAAAGAGACAGAGGCACAGACACAGAGAGAAGAAAAGGAGAGAGGGGCTGAAGGCAGTTGGGAGTGGAAGGATGTTGAGAGCTGCCTGCAGGAGAAACCTGCACAGCCCTTGACAAGGTAAGTGTCTGGCTGCAGGGCCATGCAGCTGCAGGTCCTGGAAGGGTCTCCTGCTGGGTCTTGTTTCTGGGAGGGCAGTGGGCAATGCAGTAGGCTTTGAGAGTCCTGCTGGGTTGCAGTGCGAGGTGAGGAAGTCTGGCAGAAGCCCCGTGGAGTGTCATAACCTAGCTACCCCTGGTCAGATAAGAGAGCAGTGGACAAGCTTCCTCCAGACCCTGCAGGGGATGCAGCTGGGATAGTGGGACACCCCAGCTTGCAGATATCCAGCTCTGTCTGTGGGGCATCCTCCTGGGCTGCAGGCTGCTGTCCTGCAGGATGCAGCTCTCTCATGGCATCCCTGTGTTATCCAGGTGCCCCAAGGAGGAGGCAGCTCCTTGCTGAGGCCATGTCCGTGCTGCTGGATGGCTGTCTGTGGACAGCTGGAGTGAGGCCTCTGCACCCCTGGTTAGGAGGGAAGAGCTGAGATTCCTTTCCATCACCTGCAGAGAAGATGAAGATTCTGTCCCTCTGCACTTCTACTGCAGCTTCTGTGCTCTCGGCTGTCTCAACTTTCTTCTCAGAGAAATCCCTGAACAATTATAGGGATAAGTACTAGAAAAAAAAAAAAAAAAGAAAAAGAAAAAGAAAAAAAAAGAAAATTCTACGTTACTCAAGCAAGAAAGCTGCAGAAAGGTTCTGCTGCAAAGAGAGAGGCTGAGGCTGTGGTGTGCTTTAAGACTTGCAATAGCTTTTCCTGAGAGAAGTTGGTTCTAACATTTTTCTGCCTTCTTGTCTTCAGCAGACAACTGTGTCAAGAGTCAGCAAATGCCCAACATCAGCTCTGTGAGCGAGTTCCTCCTGCTGGCATTCACAGACACGCGCGAGCTGCAGCTCCTGCACTTCGCACTCTTGCTGGGCATCTACCTGGCTGCCCTCCTGGGCAACGGCCTCATCCTCAGCGCCGTAGCCTGCGACCACCGCCTCCACACCCCCATGTACTTCTTCCTCCTCAACCTCGCCCTCCTCGACCTGGGATGCATCTCCACCACTCTCCCCAAAGCCATGGCCAATGCCCTCTGGGACACCAGGGCCATCTCCTATCAAGGCTGTGCTGCACAGGTCTTTCTCTTTGTCTTCTTGTTTGGGGCAGAATATTCCCTTCTCACCGTCATGGCCTACGACTGCTACATTGCCATCTGCAAGCCCCTGCACTACGGAAGCCTCCTGGGCAGCAGAGCTTGTGCCCAGATGGCAGCAGCTGCCTGGGGCAGTGGCTTTCTCAATGCTGTCCTGCACACGGCCAGCACATTTTCCCTGCCCCTCTGCCAAGGCAATGTTGTGAACCAGTTCTTCTGTGAAATCCCCCAGATCCTCAAGCTCTCCTGCTCAGATGCCTACCTCAGGGAAGCTAGGGTACTTTTCTTTACTTTTTGTTCAGTCTTTGGTTGTTTCATTTTCATTGTGCTGTCCTAAGTGCAGATCTTCAGGGCTGTGCTGAGGATGCCCTCTGAGCAGGGCCGGCACAAAGCTTTTTCCACGTGCCTCCCTCACCTGGCCGTGGTCAGCCTCTTTGTCAGCACTGCCATGTTTGCGTACCTGAAGCCCAACTCAATCTCTTCCCCATCCCTGGATCTGCTGGTGTCACTTCTGTACGCAGTGGTACCTCCAGCAGTGAACCCTCTCATTTACAGCATGAGGAACCAGGAGCTCAAGGATGCAGTGAGGAAACTGTTTTTGCATGTGCTTATTAAACATCAATATTGTTAATATTATTGTGATTTTTATCATATTATTTTTATCCTTAGTATTATTATCATATTGTAAACATTAATAATAATCCTGTCAGGACTACTATTGTATTTGAGAAACGAACATGACAGATTTTCATATCATTTTTCTTTTCTTTTTATTATTTTCATAACTTCTGATATTGGTTTAATTTATTTAGTAATTTTTTACTTTGAGTACATCTTCTAATCAACCTATTGAACTAGGCATCCTCTGTAGGTATAGACAATAAAGCAGACAGCATAAATTCACTGGTCTCAGCTGCCATCTCTTCCCATCCCCTCTGGAGCTGGGGGAGCAGCCCCAGCACGCAGGAGGGGCTCGGGGTCAAGAGCCCAGCTGCCACATGCAGGAGCAGCCCCGGTGGCCCTCGGGGCTGCCCCTCACTGCCCGCTGGGCTCTGCCTCTCTGCTGCCTTTGGGTCGGGGCTGCTGCTTCCCTGGAGCCATGGCCATGGCCAGCAGCAGGACGTGGCCTTTTCCCTGCTGCTCTCTTTTGGCTTCCACATCGTTCTCTTGTGCTCTCCCATTCCACTAAGCCTTTAGAGCTCATGTGCCTTGCTGAGAGTCTTGTTATCTGTACAGGGGTATCTCTTTCTTTGCACAGCTCTTCCAAAGCTTGTGCTAGGAATATACCAAAGGAACTCCTGCATGAACGGGCCTCTTGCATTTCGGGGTTTCACCATAGATCAAAACTTCAGTGTAGTCCTGGACTAAGAGCTCCCTTCTTGGCTGCACATGGCTCAGCAAAGAATAATTGGCCTTGACTGGCCTGGGAGTGTCCTGAAGATGCTTGGTCTGATGGCAAATGGCATCCTGGAGAGGAATCTGGAGCTGCTCTCTGTCTGGGCCAGGCCTCTTGTGCTGGCCTGGGGAGAGGGGCTGGCCCTGCAGGGCACAGGCACTGTGTGCTGGGGATCTCCTAGGCAAGAGAGCAGGGCTCCTGCAGCTTCAGGGGTGTTCCATCTCGTGAGCCGTGGCAAGTCCCAGTACGGGGGCTGCTGGGGAGGCCCAGAGCCGCCTTTGTGGCAGCAGCTGTGGTGCCTTGCGAGGGGCTGGGGCTGTGGTGGCCGTGCCCAGAGACCTGCAGCAGCCTGCGGTGTTTACTGTCCTGGGGCCAGCCCAGCCTGGGCTGCTGGGTTGGGCTGGGGAGAGGGCAGGGAGGTGGGGAGAGGTGGGCAGGGGCTGGGCTGGGCTGGGCAGTGCCCAGCAGAGGGCAACAGCAGCGTCAGGGAGTGGTGGCAGCATGCAGGGGAGGGCTCCCAGCAGGGCTTGGTGCTGCAGAGGCAGGGCTGCGCGAAGGGAGCCCAGAGCTGCAGGGGCAGGGGAGAGGAGGCCGCTCTGGGCCCTTGCTGGGCTGGTCAGAGCAGGAAGGGGGCCCAGAGCATTCTTCCCTTCCCCGCAGCCTGCCAGGACCTGCAAGGTGCTCTTGGAGCATCCAGGGCCAGGATCTGCACCGTGGTGAGCAGGGAGAGGGCAAAGCCTCTCTGAAAAAGAGGCTGAAACTGAAAAATGTCCCTCCCCTGTCCCGTGGTGTGACAGCGCCAGTGTGGAACAGGTTTCCTTTATTTGATATAGTTCTTGTATAATTTACATTGATGGTGGCACAGCAAGAGCGTTCTTTCACCAGTGATGTACATCCTTCGTCATGTTAGGACACAACTCAACATCCTTCACTCTGCTTATTCTCATGGATGAACTGGATTAGGTCTCCTTGATTATTCTGAGGCACGATGCAATGCTTTTGCCTTCTGCTACATGTACTGGGTTCCGCAATAAAAGGTGGAAACAGGAAGAAGAGGGGAAGGGTGGGCTCTTGTTGGGAAAACGTCGGTCCTCCTCCCCAACACCGGCTACGTGCGTTGAGGCCCTGCTTCAAGGACGTGGTCAAGCATCGCACATTTGTGGGAAGTAGAGAGTAATTTCTTTCCTCTGCACTTCCACATAGCCTTTATTTGTTTTGTTTGTTTGTTTTCCTTCTGTATCTTTTCCCCTTTCCTTTTTTTTTTTTTTTTTTTTTTTTTTTTTTCCCTTTAGGTAAATTGTTTAGTTCATAATAATTTTTCCTTAATAATTATAATTATTATTATTATTTCCCTTTAATTAAATTATCCATATCTCAACCCGTAAGTTGTTCTTTACTTTATTTCTTCCCCTCCTCATCTAAGGAGGGGGAGTGAGAGAGCCTTTCTGGTGTTTAGCTGCCCAGCACGGTAAAACCACACTACTACAGCACAACATGTTTGACCTTCCCTTATGCCGCACATTGACCACACAGGTCATTTCGTATTTTTCAGTTTCAAAACCTTAGTTGGATGAGGGCCATTTCCAAAGCAGGGCAAGCTGATAGGTTCTGGCTCAGCCATTTGAAGCATGCTATACTTGAGTTTATCAGCCTGAGTTTGCTAAAGATGACCCAGGAAGGTAAACAGATGTTCATGTGTCTAGTAGGAATAAGGGAGAGTATCTCAGGTTTCCAATGGACATTTCAAATCTAGGTCAGTCCAAGGAACCCACTGAAGAAGAGGTTTGTCTTTGAAGGGGTGTTCCTGTGCTGGACTGGGCTGCAGTTGCAGGGACAAAGACCACTGCTGGCAGCGGAGGTGCCCTGGGTACTCCACCTGGCTCCACCTGATTTTCCCAAAGGGCTCCGGCCTCCTGCAGGTCTTTTCTGACATCTGCCAGTCCAGGCAAGTGCCTCAAACACAACAGGACCACAGGAGGTTTTCCCTGGTCAGACAGCAACGCTCTGCCTGAGTACCCAGTTATTTCTTTAGTTCTTAACTAATAAAACAACTACTCATCAGCTCAAATGATTCAATTCCTTCTGTAAAATGTCTCACGTGAAGTGTAATTCCAATCAGGAAGAAATTATAATTTCCACGATCTATATTCGAAGAACTACAGATAATCTCCTTTACTTGCATTCTCATCACTTTGTCTGTCATGGTGTGCTCCTTCATCTTCCAGGGACAACACCCATCCTGATTACACAGAACATGCTGAATGTCCCCATTCCAGCTGCCTGTCTGGACCTATGAACTTCCCATGGTTCTCCTGGTTTGCCCTCCCCTTTCTCTTTAATCATTCAGACCGCTCTCACCAACCCAGTTGCTGCTTTGAGTTTCAGTGAGTTCAAGCTCACCCATCTCTCAGCAGTGTGTCTAATGGTTTCCTTAGTAAGACACTCATCATTTATCATGGAATTAGTATGATATGGATTAATATTAACACATTTCTCTGAAATTTCCTATTACTCACTGAAAAATACATCATGTACAGTCATCCTTTTGGGAAGGTAAACCTCACTGGAGGCAACAAAATAAGGAACTTGAGCTTTGTTTTTTTTAAAAAAATTGCAGCATGATTTCCTGTTGTTTGTTTTGAAATCGGAAAAACCCTGCTCTTCCTACCTAAGCAGGGCTTCAAAGGTCAAAACCTAGACCACCACCTATAGGAGAATGACTTTCTAACCTGAAACACAACAAAATTCAGCCTTTGAAATGAGGAAAGATTTCTATTAGATGCTCTTTGAAATCTTCCCGCTTAACTAGAACATGTAAGCTCTACAATTAGCTGAACAAGTCTTGAATACTTGAAGAAAGTGGTGGGAGAGATGTGGCTCCTTAGGAGTTTCTGTGTTTTAATGAGTTCCATGGTGTATTTTGGTGCTGAGTCAAAGAAACTTGGGTACTGAGAGGAGAATGATGCAACTGTGCGAAAAAGCAAACTCAAAAGGAAAAGCTGAAGTGACTTGGAGTATGAATGGGCCCCACTGAGGGCTGTTACTAACAAAGCCTCCCCAGGGACTGGTTAGGGCAGATAATTGGAGGCCATGATTGCAGACAGGCAAAGCACTGTGCTGAGAAAAGTCTTGGTTGGTTTTGGTGAAGCAAAAGGTCTAAGGCCTGACCCCAGCCACTGTGAGGGGAGATCCTGCACCCCCCTGTCTGGCTCAGGACTTTTCCTGGGGGTCTGAGGAATGTGGTGGGCAGTGTGATGCCATGAGAAGAACACTGGTATGACACCACCCTGCCTCTGCACAGGGTTGCAAGGAAGCAAAGAGGCTGCACTGCAATGACTATATGTCATCTTCTCATACGCTCTAGCCAAAGTGACAGGGCTGTTGGGGCCTTCCATTCTTGCCAGAACTCTCTGCCTTCTCTTCTGCATGCTTAAATATGCTGTCCCACACTTTGTCCTATTTCCTGGAAGTCTGCAGACACCCGTCTCTGTTCACCACCTTGCTCTCATCCCAGCATTTCCATCATTTCACAAATGTCTCATCAACCTTCACCAGCTGTTCCTTGAAAAATGAAGCTAGGGTCTGATCATAGACACTCACCAGCAGCTTCCAAGCCAGGGGCCTGCTGCTGGCCTTGCAGCTTCTTGGCTAGACACAGCCAAGCCTTGTGCCTGCTGCTGCCCACTCATGGACTCAAGCAGAAGGGACAGGACAACCCATCTGGGGGCCTTCTTTCTGCCTGGGTCCTCCTGGCTCTGGAGGCAGAGGGGATCCCACAGTCAGCATGCCAAGCAGGTGCCTTCTGCTGGCCTATCAGGGCCACTGCCAGATGTCAGCCCAAAAGTGCAGCTCCCAGGGAGAAGGCAAGGCTGACCTGCCACCTCCAGACACAAGTGACCTCACAGTCCCTTTCTGTGACACGTTCCTGCTGCTGCCCTATCAAGTGCAGAGACAGAAGTGACCTCACAGTCACTGCCATAGTCACATTGCTCCTGCTGGGCCATCAGATCCTGAGGTAGAGATGACCTCTCTCTTACCCCCTAGGTACCTGTTTTTCTCTTTCTGGGTTAGAGACACAGCAAAGTTTTATTGGGAGTGTGTGTTGTCCTGCTAGTGGTGTCAGGTCTGTGGTTAAGGCATAGACAAGATCTACGGTCCAGGGTTTTTTAGGTCTGCCAAGGAGTCTAGGGTTAAACAGAGCATTTTCATGTTAGTGTTAAGGGAAGGCATTAGGGTTAGCAAGAGGAAAAAAAAATGGTTCCTTTCAGAGTACTGTAGTAGCATTTATGTTTAGTGATTAAAATGACTGTTTCAAGTAAGGAAAGGGCCATATGTGACTGTTTTAAGTCAGCTGTACCACAGCATCTACATTACATAAACCGTCTTACTTCTACGAAATCATAAGTTTCTGCTGGCCAAGCTCTTCTTCCCACAGAATCACAGAATCACAGAATTGTCTAGGTTGGAAGAGAGCTCAAGATCATCGAGTCCAACCTCTGACCTAACACTAACAAGTCCTCCACTAAACCATATCCCTAAGCTCTATATCTAAACGTCTTTAAAGACCTCCAGGGATGGTGACTCCACCATTTCCCTGGACAGCCCATTCCAATGCCTAACTACCCCCTCGGTAAAGAAGTTCTTCCTAATATCCAACCTAAAACTCCCCTGGTGCAACTGTAGCCCATTCCCCCTCATCCGGTCACTGGGCACATGGGAGAACAGACCAACCCCCACCTCTCTACAGCCTCCTTTGAGGTAGCTGTAGAGAGCAAAAAGGTCGCCCCTGAGCCTCCTCTTCTCCAGGCTGAACAAGCCCAGCTCCCTCAGCCGCTCCTCGTAGGACTTGTTCTCCAGATCCTTCACCAGCTTGATTGTCCTTCTCTGGACTCGCTCGAGCACCTCGATGTCCTTCTTGTAGCGAGGGGCCCAAAACTGAACACAGTACTCGAGGTGCGGCCTCACCAGAGCCAAGTACGGGGGGACAATCACTTCCCTCGCCCTGCTGGCCACACTGCTTCTTATACAAGCCAGGATGCTGTTGGCCTTCTTGGCCACTTGGGCACACTGCTGGCTCATATTCAGCTGACTATCAACCATCACTTCCAGGTCCTTCTCTGCCAGGCAGCTTTCCAACCACTCATCTCCCAGCCTGGAGCTCTGCTTGGGGTTATTGCGCCCCAGGTGCAGGACCCGACACTTGGCCTTGTTGAAGTTCATACAGCTGGCCTCAGCCCATCGGTCCAGCCTATCCAGATCCTCCTGCAGAGCTTTCCTACCCTCGAGCAGATCGACACATGCACCTACCTTGGTGTCATCTGCAAATTTAATGAGGGTGCACTCGATCCCCTCATCCAGATCATTGATAAAGATATTAAAGAGGACTGGCCCTAGTACTGAGTACTCATGCTAAATCCAAAACACAGCTTCATACCAGCTACTAGGAAGAAAATTATCTCGATCCTAGCCAACACCAGGACACCCACAGACTAAGGGCATGATATATCTGCGTGTATATCATCTGAGAAAAGGTGGTGGTGATTAACTGGAAAGTACTGGAGCATGGTGTAGATGGTATGGAATATGGGGTGGATATTGTCCATGTGTTGGCTGGGATAGACTTAATTTCCTTCTTATTAGAAGATTCAGTGCTGTGTTTTGTATATAGGATGCAGTTCCAGACAAAGTAACAGCATGCATGAGAAGGAAGAACAGGAAAAGTGGAATCTGGCAGCGTTCTATCCCCCACCCTTCACTGATTCTGTGCTGTAATTCCATTCAACTAGTTCCTGCTGTATAATCCAAACTGTCCTACAAACTCCTGCTACTGTTACCTTGTGAGAAACAGCATAGTCAGGGTGAGCCATCTGCCTGCAGACATTAACAGCTGACAGAATGGAGCATCAGCGTGGGGCAACCTTAGAAACTGTGGGATTTTGCCTACACAAACCTCCTGACATTTACAAGGAGAAAAGCCCAATCCTTCACCAGAAGAAGAGGGACCCCACACATCAGAGCAGACTGGGACCCTGCTGAGTGAGCAGTGGCCAGGAGGAGGAGGGCCTGGGCACCACGAGGGATGCCATACGAGCAGTGGTGCCTGCTCACCAGGAACCAGGCCAGCTTCCTACAGAGCTGCCTTACGAGGAGCATGGCCACCAAGAAAATCTGAGTTATCCGACTCAGCTCTGATCTGGTGTGGCATTACGGGGACAAAGTTCTAGAACCAACAGGGAAAGATTTATGCGTCTGGGAGTCCCTAGGATAGCCTGGTATCACAGGATAGAGGGCTGTGACAAGGCTGAAAGTTGCAACAGGATCCAGGTCTTTATGTCCATGCCTATGGTTGTTGTATGTGCCAATGAGGCCGATGAGGAGACAGCTTATCCTTAAAGCACCAGGGCCTCATTGCCTCCTCACCCCACCCATGAATCAGGCTGGGGTTGTACCATTCTCCTGCACTTGGCCATGCATATCCTGCCCAGGAAGAGCCCTGAGCAACGTGGATGGGAACAGTTTTCCCTTCCTGGGTGCAAGGGAAAAAGGCTTATTCCTTTTGCTTAGAGAAACACATTCAATTTTCCTACACCTCAGTGTCACCTTCACACTGCCTTTGTTTCCTTGTCCTCACTGCCTCCAAAGTTCTGCTCTAACGAGCCCGAAGGGAGGCTGTGTTTCTGATTCAGGCTGAATTTCTCAGCATCCATTGGTAATTTCAATTTTATTTTATTTTATTTTATTTTATTTTATTTTATTTTTTTTTCCCTGACTAATCTTAATAAAGGTTTCATGTGCTGAGCTGTGCTGCAGTAACAGGGACAAAGACTGCTGGCAGTGGAGGTGTCACACCTCCAGACTCTGCTTTTCCTCCCAAAGCAAGTCTCTAAAGAAGTCACCTTGGATCAATAGCAATAGGAGAATGATTCTCAAAACTGTACTGCAGCAAAATTCAGCCTTTAAAACAAAAAAAAAAGATTTGTATTAGGTGCTTTTTGAAATCTTCCTTAACTATGCCATGCAAGCTCTGCAAGTAACTGTACAAGGAGTGAAGGCTTGAAGAAGACTATGGAAGAGATGTTACACGTTTCTGCAATTTAATGAGTTCCATGGTGTATTTTGGTGCTGAGTTTATGCAGCTCAGGTACTGAGAGGAGAGTGATGTAACCGCTTGAGCAAGTAAAGTCAGAAGGACAAGTTGAAGTGACTTGGAGTATTAATGGGCCCCACTGAGGGCTGTTACTAACAAAGCCTCCCCAGGGCCTTGTTAGGGCAGATAATTGGAGGCCATGATTGCAGACAGGCAAAGCACTGTTCTGAAAAAAAGTCTTGTATTGTTTTGATGAAACAGAACAGCCAAGGCCTGACCCCAGCCACTGACAGGGGAGATCCTGCACTCCCATGTCTGGCTCAAGGCTCTTCCTGGGGTCTGTGGGATGTGGTGGGCAGTGTGATGCCATGAGAAGAACAGTGGTATGACACCTCCCAGCCTCTGCACAGGGTTGCAAGGAATCAAAGAGGCCCCACTGTAATGAGTATAAAATCTATCCTCATAAGCTCTAGCCAAGGGGACACAAGTGTCAGGGCTGTTGGGGCCTTCCCTTTTTACTAGCACCCTCTACCTTCTCCTCTGCAGGCTTCCCTATCGTGTGCCACAGTCTGACCTATTTCCTGGAAGTCTAAAGACACCCATCTCTGTTCAGCACCTTGCTCTCATTCCTTGCTTTCAGCAATGTCTCATCAATCCTCACCATATGTTCCCTGAAACACAAAGACAGGGGCCGATCAAAGGGTGACCTCTGGCATCACAGGGTGACCACAGCATGACCCTTTGAGTGACATTTTTTCCTCCTCATGTCAATGCATAACTTCCGAGGTGCACTCTGTGGCAGTTTTTCTCTCCTGCTCTTTCCTACTACCAAAGGACGCTCCATCAGGGAGGAAACCACTCCTGAAGTAGGCATCCCAACCCAGCAGGCTCCTTGCGGCCTCTCAGCCAACCAGTCAGACACAAGTCACCTCAGCAGCATCTTCCAAGCCAGGGGCCTGCTGCTGGCCTTGCAGCTTCTTGGCTAGACACAGCCAAGCCTTGTGCCTGCTGCTGCCCACTCATGGACTCAAGCAGAAGGGACAGGACAACCCATCTGGGGGCCTTCTTTCTGCCTGGGTCCTCCTGGCTCTGGAGGCAGAGGGGATCCCACAGTCAGCATGCCAAGCAGGTGCCTTCTGCTGGCCTAGCAGGGCCACTGCCAGATGTCAGCCCAAAAGTGCAGCTCCCAGGGAGAAGGCAAGGCTGACCTGCCACCTCCAGACACAAGTGACCTCACAGTCCCTTTCTGTGACACGTTCCTGCTGCTGCCCTATCAAGTGCAGAGACAGAAGTGACCTCACAGTCACTGCCATAGTCACATTGCTCCTGCTGGGCCATCAGATCCTGAGGTAGAGATGACCTCTCTCTTACCCCCTAGGTACCTGTTTTTCTCTTTCTGGGTTAGAGACACAGCAAAGTTTTATTGGGAGTGTGTGTTGTCCTGCTAGTGGTGTCAGGTCTGTGGTTAAGGCATAGACAAGATCTACGGTCCAGGGTTTTTTAGGTCTGCCAAGGAGTCTAGGGTTAAACAGAGCATTTTCATGTTAGTGTTAAGGGAAGGCATTAGGGTTAGCAAGAGGAAAAAAAAATGGTTCCTTTCAGAGTACTGTAGTAGCATTTATGTTTAGTGATTAAAATGACTGTTTCAAGTAAGGAAAGGGCCATATGTGACTGTTTTAAGTCAGCTGTACCACAGCATCTACATTACATAAACCGTCTTACTTCTACGAAATCATAAGTTTCTGCTGGCCAAGCTCTTCTTCCCACAGAATCACAGAATCACAGAATTGTCTAGGTTGGAAGAGAGCTCAAGATCATCGAGTCCAACCTCTGACCTAACACTAACAAGTCCTCCACTAAACCATATCCCTAAGCTCTATATCTAAACGTCTTTAAAGACCTCCAGGGATGGTGACTCCACCATTTCCCTGGACAGCCCATTCCAATGCCTAACTACCCCCTCGGTAAAGAAGTTCTTCCTAATATCCAACCTAAAACTCCCCTGGTGCAACTGTAGCCCATTCCCCCTCATCCGGTCACTGGGCACATGGGAGAACAGACCAACCCCCACCTCTCTACAGCCTCCTTTGAGGTAGCTGTAGAGAGCAAAAAGGTCGCCCCTGAGCCTCCTCTTCTCCAGGCTGAACAAGCCCAGCTCCCTCAGCCGCTCCTCGTAGGACTTGTTCTCCAGATCCTTCACCAGCTTGATTGTCCTTCTCTGGACTCGCTCGAGCACCTCGATGTCCTTCTTGTAGCGAGGGGCCCAAAACTGAACACAGTACTCGAGGTGCGGCCTCACCAGAGCCAAGTACGGGGGGACAATCACTTCCCTCGCCCTGCTGGCCACACTGCTTCTTATACAAGCCAGGATGCTGTTGGCCTTCTTGGCCACTTGGGCACACTGCTGGCTCATATTCAGCTGACTATCAACCATCACTTCCAGGTCCTTCTCTGCCAGGCAGCTTTCCAACCACTCATCTCCCAGCCTGGAGCTCTGCTTGGGGTTATTGCGCCCCAGGTGCAGGACCCGACACTTGGCCTTGTTGAAGTTCATACAGCTGGCCTCAGCCCATCGGTCCAGCCTATCCAGATCCTCCTGCAGAGCTTTCCTACCCTCGAGCAGATCGACACATGCACCTACCTTGGTGTCATCTGCAAATTTAATGAGGGTGCACTCGATCCCCTCATCCAGATCATTGATAAAGATATTAAAGAGGACTGGCCCTAGTACTGAGTACTCATGCTAAATCCAAAACACAGCTTCATACCAGCTACTAGGAAGAAAATTATCTCGATCCTAGCCAACACCAGGACACCCACAGACTAAGGGCATGATATATCTGCGTGTATATCATCTGAGAAAAGGTGGTGGTGATTAACTGGAAAGTACTGGAGCATGGTGTAGATGGTATGGAATATGGGGTGGATATTGTCCATGTGTTGGCTGGGATAGACTTAATTTCCTTCTTATTAGAAGATACAGTGCTGTGTTTTGTATATAGGATGCAGTTCCAGACAAAGTAACAGCATGCATGAGAAGGAAGAACAGGAAAAGTGGAATCTGGCAGCCTTCTATCCCCCACCCTTCCCTGATTCTGTGCTGTAATTCCATTCAACTAGTTCCTGCTGTATAATCCAAACTGTCCTACAAACTCCTGCTACTGTTACCTTGTGAGAAACAGCATAGTCAGGGTGAGCCATCTGCCTGCAGACATTAACAGCTGACAGAATGGAGCATCAGCGTGGGGCAACCTTAGAAACTGTGGGATTTTGCCTACACAAACCTCCTGACATTTACAAGGAGAAAAGCCCAATCCTTCACCAGAAGAAGAGGGACCCCACACATCAGAGCAGACTGGGACCCTGCTGAGTGAGCAGTGGCCAGGAGGAGGAGGGCCTGGGCACCACGAGGGATGCCATACGAGCAGTGGTGCCTGCTCACCAGGAGCCAGGCCAGCTTCCTAGAAAGCTGCCATATGAGAAGCATGGCCACCAAGAAAATCTGAGTTATCATACTCAGCTCAGGTTGAATGTGACACTACCCACAGAAGGGTCTGCATCCAGCAGTGGAAGATTTGGGAGTCCGGGAGTCCCTCAGACACTCTGGTGAGGAGAGGAGCAATGGCTGTGGCAAGGCTGAAAGCCCCAACAGGACCCAGGTCTTTGTGTCCATGGCTATGGCTGTTGTCTCTGCCACTAAGGCCTAGGAGCAGACAGCTGATCGTTAAAGCACCAAGGCCTCATTGCCTCCTAGCCCCCACCCATGAACCAGGCAGGGGTCGTACCATTCTCCGGCACTTGGCCATGCACCTCCCCATCTCCTACTGCCCCACAAAGAGCCCTGAGCAACCTGTAAAGGAAAGGATCTCCCTTCCCAAGCGCTTGAGGTCAAGGCCTGACCCTTGTGCTTGTTGACACACATCCAGTTTTCCTCCACATCAGAGTCACCTTCACATTGCCTTTGTCTCCTTGTCCTCACTGCCTCCAGTGTTCTGCTCTAACGAGCTCCAAGGGAGGCTGTGTCAGTGCTGGCCCTCAGGGGGACACTGCAGGAAACTTGCCTCTGACTTGCACTTCTGGAGAGATGTCTGCAATTGTCTCTGAGGGCCTGAGGTTTGTGGGCTCATCAGCAAAGCCCCTAGAGGGGTGATTCCAGTGCCTTGGGCTGGTGCTGTGCTGCTGAGCTGGGCCAGGCTCGTGGGACAGAGAGAGCTGGTGGCAAGAGGGCCCTGGTGCAGAGAGACAGCTGTGCCCAGGAGCAGCTCCTCTGCACAGCGCAGCAGGAAAGAGACAGAGGCACAGACACAGAGAGAAGAAAAGGAGAGAGGGGCTGAAGGCAGTTGGGAGTGGAAGGATGTTGAGAGCTGCCTGCAGGAGAAACCTGCACAGCCCTTGACAAGGTAAGTGTCTGGCTGCAGGGCCATGCAGCTGCAGGTCCTGGAAGGGTCTCCTGCTGGGTCTTGTTTCTGGGAGGGCAGTGGGCAATGCAGTAGGCTTTGAGAGTCCTGCTGGGTTGCAGTGCGAGGTGAGGAAGTCTGGCAGAAGCCCCGTGGAGTGTCATAACCTAGCTACCCCTGGTCAGATAAGAGAGCAGTGGACAAGCTTCCTCCAGACCCTGCAGGGGATGCAGCTGGGATAGTGGGACACCCCAGCTTGCAGATATCCAGCTCTGTCTGTGGGGCATCCTCCTGGGCTGCAGGCTGCTGTCCTGCAGGATGCAGCTCTCTCATGGCATCCCTGTGTTATCCAGGTGCCCCAAGGAGGAGGCAGCTCCTTGCTGAGGCCATGTCCGTGCTGCTGGATGGCTGTCTGTGGACAGCTGGAGTGAGGCCTCTGCACCCCTGGTTAGGAGGGAAGAGCTGAGATTCCTTTCCATCACCTGCAGAGAAGATGAAGATTCTGTCCCTCTGCACTTCTACTGCAGCTTCTGTGCTCTCGGCTGTCTCAACTTTCTTCTCAGAGAAATCCCTGAACAATTATAGGGATAAGTACTAGAAAAAAAAAAAAAAAGAAAAAGAAAAAGAAAAAAAAAGAAAATTCTACGTTACTCAAGCAAGAAAGCTGCAGAAAGGTTCTGCTGCAAAGAGAGAGGCTGAGGCTGTGGTGTGCTTTAAGACTTGCAATAGCTTTTCCTGAGAGAAGTTGGTTCTAACATTTTTCTGCCTTCTTGTCTTCAGCAGACAACTGTGTCAAGAGTCAGCAAATGCCCAACATCAGCTCTGTGAGCGAGTTCCTCCTGCTGGCATTCACAGACACGCGCGAGCTGCAGCTCCTGCATTTCGCGCTCTTGCTGGGCATCTACCTGGCTGCCCTCCTGGGCAACGGCCTCATCCTCAGCGCCGTAGCCTGCGACCACCGCCTCCACACCCCCATGTACTTCTTCCTCCTCAACCTCGCCCTCCTCGACCTGGGATGCATCTCCACCACTCTCCCCAAAGCCATGGCCAATGCCCTCTGGGACACCAGGGCCATCTCCCATCAAGGCTGTGCTGCACAGGTCTTTCTCTTTGTCTTCTTGTTTGGGGCAGAATATTCCCTTCTCACCGTCATGGCCTACGACCGCTACATTGCCATCTGCAAGCCCCTGCACTACGGAAGCCTCGTGGGCAGCAGAGCTTGTGCCCAGATGGCAGCAGCTGCCTGGGGCAGTGGCTTTCTCAATGCTGTCCTGCACATGGCCAGCACATTTTCCCTGCCCCTCTGCCAAGGCAATGTTGTGAACCAGTTCTTCTGTGAAATCCCCCAGATCCTCAAGCTCTCCTGCTCAGATGCCTACCTCAGGGAAGCTAGGGTACTTTTCTTTACTTTTTGTTCAGTCTTTGGTTGTTTCATTTTCATTGTGCTGTCCTAAGTGCAGATCTTCAGGGCTGTGCTGAGGATGCCCTCTGAGCAGGGCCGGCACAAAGCTTTTTCCACGTGCCTCCCTCACCTGGCCGTGGTCAGCCTCTTTGTCAGCACTGCCATGTTTGCGTACCTGAAGCCCAACTCAATCTCTTCCCCATCCCTGGATCTGCTGGTGTCACTTCTGTACGCAGTGGTACCTCCAGCAGTGAACCCTCTCATTTACAGCATGAGGAACCAGGAGCTCAAGGATGCAGTGAGGAAACTGTTTTTGCATGTGCTTATTAAACATCAATATTGTTAATATTATTGTGATTTTTATCATATTATTTTTATCCTTAGTATTATTATCATATTGTAAACATTAATAATAATCCTGTCAGGACTACTATTGTATTTGAGAAACGAACATGACAGATTTTCATATCATTTTTCTTTTCTTTTTATTATTTTCATAACTTCTGATATTGGTTTAATTTATTTAGTAATTTTTTACTTTGAGTACATCTTCTAATCAACCTATTGAACTAGGCATCCTCTGTAGGTATAGACAATAAAGCAGACAGCATAAATTCACTGGTCTCAGCTGCCATCTCTTCCCATCCCCTCTGGAGCTGGGGGAGCAGCCCCAGCACGCAGGAGGGGCTCGGGGCCAAGAACCCAGCTGCCACATGCAGGAGCAGCCCCGGTGGCCCTCGGGGCTGCCCCTCACTGCCCGCTGGGCTCTGCCTCTCTGCTGCCTTTGGGTCGGGGCTGCTGCTTCCCTGGAGCCATGGCCATGGCCAGCAGCAGGACGTGGCCTTTTCCCTGCTGCTCTCTTTTGGCTTCCACATCGTTCTCTTGTGCTCTCCCATTCCACTAAGCCTTTAGAGCTCATGTGCCTTGCTGAGAGTCTTGTTATCTGTACAGGGGTATCTCTTTCTTTGCACAGCTCTTCCAAAGCTTGTGCTAGGAATATACCAAAGGAACTCCTGCATGAACGGGCCTCTTGCATTTCGGGGTTTCACCATAGATCAAAACTTCAGTGTAGTCCTGGACTAAGAGCTCCCTTCTTGGCTGCACATGGCTCAGCAAAGAATAATTGGCCTTGACTGGCCTGGGAGTGTCCTGAAGATGCTTGGTCTGATGGCAAATGGCATCCTGGAGAGGAATCTGGAGCTGCTCTCTGTCTGGGCCAGGCCTCTTGTGCTGGCCTGGGGAGAGGGGCTGGCCCTGCAGGGCACAGGCACTGTGTGCTGGGGATCTCCTAGGCAAGAGAGCAGGGCTCCTGCAGCTTCAGGGGTGTTCCATCTCGTGAGCCGTGGCAAGTCCCAGTACGGGGGCTGCTGGGGAGGCCCAGAGCCGCCTTTGTGGCAGCAGCTGTGGTGCCTTGCGAGGGGCTGGGGCTGTGGTGGCCGTGCCCAGAGACCTGCAGCAGCCTGCGGTGTTTACTGTCCTGGGGCCAGCCCAGCCTGGGCTGCTGGGTTGGGCTGGGGAGAGGGCAGGGAGGTGGGGAGAGGTGGGCAGGGGCTGGGCTGGGCTGGGCAGTGCCCAGCAGAGGGCAACAGCAGCGTCAGGGAGTGGTGGCAGCATGCAGGGGAGGGCTCCCAGCAGGGCTTGGTGCTGCAGAGGCAGGGCTGCGCGAAGGGAGCCCAGAGCTGCAGGGGCAGGGGAGAGGAGGCCGCTCTGGGCCCTTGCTGGGCTGGTCAGAGCAGGAAGGGGGCCCAGAGCATTCTTCCCTTCCCCGCAGCCTGCCAGGACCTGCAAGGTGCTCTTGGAGCATCCAGGGCCAGGATCTGCACCGTGGTGAGCAGGGAGAGGGCAAAGCCTCTCTGAAAAAGAGGCTGAAACTGAAAAATGTCCCTCCCCTGTCCCGTGGTGTGACAGCGCCAGTGTGGAACAGGTTTCCTTTATTTGATATAGTTCTTGTATAATTTACATTGATGGTGGCACAGCAAGAGCGTTCTTTCACCAGTGATGTACATCCTTCGTCATGTTAGGACACAACTCAACATCCTTCACTCTGCTTATTCTCATGGATGAACTGGATTAGGTCTCCTTGATTATTCTGAGGCACGATGCAATGCTTTTGCCTTCTGCTACATGTACTGGGTTCCGCAATAAAAGGTGGAAACAGGAAGAAGAGGGGAAGGGTGGGCTCTTGTTGGGAAAACGTCGGTCCTCCTCCCCAACACCGGCTACGTGCGTTGAGGCCCTGCTTCAAGGACGTGGTCAAGCATCGCACATTTGTGGGAAGTAGAGAGTAATTTCTTTCCTCTGCACTTCCACATAGCCTTTATTTGTTTTGTTTGTTTGTTTTCCTTCTGTATCTTTTCCCCTTTCCTTTTTTTTTTTTTTTTTTTTTTTTTTTTCCCTTTAGGTAAATTGTTTAGTTCATAATAATTTTTCCTTAATAATTATAATTATTATTATTATTTCCCTTTAATTAAATTATCCATATCTCAACCCGTAAGTTGTTCTTTACTTTATTTCTTCCCCTCCTCATCTAAGGAGGGGGAGTGAGAGAGCCTTTCTGGTGTTTAGCTGCCCAGCACGGTAAAACCACACTACTACAGCACAACATGTTTGACCTTCCCTTATGCCGCACATTGACCACACAGGTCATTTCGTATTTTTCAGTTTCAAAACCTTAGTTGGATGAGGGCCATTTCCAAAGCAGGGCAAGCTGATAGGTTCTGGCTCAGCCATTTGAAGCATGCTATACTTGAGTTTATCAGCCTGAGTTTGCTAAAGATGACCCAGGAAGGTAAACAGATGTTCATGTGTCTAGTAGGAATAAGGGAGAGTATCTCAGGTTTCCAATGGACATTTCAAATCTAGGTCAGTCCAAGGAACCCACTGAAGAAGAGGTTTGTCTTTGAAGGGGTGTTCCTGTGCTGGACTGGGCTGCAGTTGCAGGGACAAAGACCACTGCTGGCAGCGGAGGTGCCCTGGGTACTCCACCTGGCTCCACCTGATTTTCCCAAAGGGCTCCGGCCTCCTGCAGGTCTTTTCTGACATCTGCCAGTCCAGGCAAGTGCCTCAAACACAACAGGACCACAGGAGGTTTTCCCTGGTCAGACAGCAACGCTCTGCCTGAGTACCCAGTTATTTCTTTAGTTCTTAACTAATAAAACAACTACTCATCAGCTCAAATGATTCAATTCCTTCTGTAAAATGTCTCACGTGAAGTGTAATTCCAATCAGGAAGAAATTATAATTTCCACGATCTATATTCGAAGAACTACAGATAATCTCCTTTACTTGCATTCTCATCACTTTGTCTGTCATGGTGTGCTCCTTCATCTTCCAGGGACAACACCCATCCTGATTACACAGAACATGCTGAATGTCCCCATTCCAGCTGCCTGTCTGGACCTATGAACTTCCCATGGTTCTCCTGGTTTGCCCTCCCCTTTCTCTTTAATCATTCAGACCGCTCTCACCAACCCAGTTGCTGCTTTGAGTTTCAGTGAGTTCAAGCTCACCCATCTCTCAGCAGTGTGTCTAATGGTTTCCTTAGTAAGACACTCATCATTTATCATGGAATTAGTATGATATGGATTAATATTAACACAATTCTCTGAAATTTCCTATTACTCACTGAAAAATACATCATGTACAGTCATCCTTTTGGGAAGGTAAACCTCACTGGAGGCAACAAAATAAGGAACTTGAGATTTGTTTTTTTTAAAAAAATTGCAGCATGATTTCCTGTTGTTTGTTTTGAAATCGGAAAAACCCTGCTCTTCCTACCTAAGCAGGGCTTCAAAGGTCAAAACCTAGACCACCACCTATAGGAGAATGACTTTCTAACCTGAAACACAACAAAATTCAGCCTTTGAAATGAGGAAAGATTTCTATTAGATGCTCTTTGAAATCTTCCCGCTTAACTAGAACATGTAAGCTCTACAATTAGCTGAACAAGTCTTGAATACTTGAAGAAAGTGGTGGGAGAGATGTGGCTCCTTAGGAGTTTCTGTGTTTTAATGAGTTCCATGGTGTATTTTGGTGCTGAGTCAAAGAAACTTGGGTACTGAGAGGAGAATGATGCAACTGTGCGAAAAAGCAAACTCAAAAGGAAAAGCTGAAGTGACTTGGAGTATGAATGGGCCCCACTGAGGGCTGTTACTAACAAAGCCTCCCCAGGGACTGGTTAGGGCAGATAATTGGAGGCCATGATTGCAGACAGGCAAAGCACTGTGCTGAGAAAAGTCTTGGTTGGTTTTGGTGAAGCAAAAGGTCTAAGGCCTGACCCCAGCCACTGTGAGGGGAGATCCTGCACCCCCCTGTCTGGCTCAGGACTTTTCCTGGGGGTCTGAGGAATGTGGTGGGCAGTGTGATGCCATGAGAAGAACACTGGTATGACACCACCCTGCCTCTGCACAGGGTTGCAAGGAAGCAAAGAGGCTGCACTGCAATGACTATATGTCATCTTCTCATACGCTCTAGCCAAAGTGACAGGGCTGTTGGGGCCTTCCATTCTTGCCAGAACTCTCTGCCTTCTCTTCTGCATGCTTAAATATGCTGTCCCACACTTTGTCCTATTTCCTGGAAGTCTGCAGACACCCGTCTCTGTTCACCACCTTGCTCTCATCCCAGCATTTCCATCATTTCACAAATGTCTCATCAACCTTCACCAGCTGTTCCTTGAAAAATGAAGCTAGGGTCTGATCATAGACACTCACCAGCAGCTTCCAAGCCAGGGGCCTGCTGCTGGCCTTGCAGCTTCTTGGCTAGACACAGCCAAGCCTTGTGCCTGCTGCTGCCCACTCATGGACTCAAGCAGAAGGGACAGGACAACCCATCTGGGGGCCTTCTTTCTGCCTGGGTCCTCCTGGCTCTGGAGGCAGAGGGGATCCCACAGTCAGCATGCCAAGCAGGTGCCTTCTGCTGGCCTAGCAGGGCCACTGCCAGATGTCAGCCCAAAAGTGCAGCTCCCAGGGAGAAGCCAAGGCTGACCTGCCACCTCCAGACACAAGGGACCTCACAGTCCCTTTGCGTGACACGTTCCTGCTGCTGCCCTATCAAGTGCAGAGACAGAAGTGACCTCACAGTCCCTGCCACAGTCACATTCCTGCTGCTGGGGCAGGAGATCCTGAGGCAGAGCTGAGCTGCTAAGGCATTCCCACCCATCTCCTCCTTGTGGCCCACAAGCTGATCAGATCAGGGTGAGCAAGAGAGAAAAGGTAAGGGAAAGGGGCTATGGGCTGCGTTTTGGCTTGAAGGGATACTTTGAGGTCAGGCATAAGAATAGTGGATTCCTGCCAGGTTGTGGAGTAGCATTTAGGTTTGGGGATTAATGTCACTCGTTAAAATAAGTGCAAGGCTTTACATGACTGTTTTAAGTCAGTGTTACAGCTGAACGTTCTAACCTCACAGAAATCATTACTTTCTGCTGGCCAAGCTCCTCTTCCCTCCCGCAAATCTCACATCTCTCCTGGCCAGGCTTCTCCTGACTTCCCCATATCAGTCATCTTCCTAGGGGCAGCTTTCTGATGGCTTTCATGATCTCAGAGTATCTGTCTCATATCTGTTGGCTACTCCTTTCTTGAGACTGACGTGGCCCCTAAGTCAGGATGGAAAATAACCCAAAGCTGTAGGTGAACCCTGCACAATATGCCCAGCAGTTCTTGTACCACCCCAAAATTTTGTTTCCTGCCTCCAACTTCTGGATATGGAATGGCTTCTGTGCACCCAGGGTACCTTTTTCCAAACCCTCATGCATGGTTCAGTTTGCCCCAAGCGTCTTGGAG